>JAMRYI010001061.1:0-48095 GCA_029231635.1 Ditylenchus weischeri | reverse complement strand
GGGCGGGAGGCAATTTTTTTGACAAAATTCAAAATCTTCTATTAGAAAGTGTTTAGAAATGTTTATTTTATAGTGCGTAAAAAATGAGTTTAAGGGGATGATTTATGGTCATTTTTCAAAAAGTCCGAGTATGGAGGGGGAAAGAAGTACCTGCATACCTTCATAACTGACCTCTCTTTGATTGCATCTGTCAATTACCCAGTCGTGTCTGTCAAACGGAAGCTGATATCTACAAAAAAGAGTTTGTGACAAAGCCTTGAAATCATAAAAGTTACCCCAACCAACTACGAATTCTAGCCTTCGGAGAAATTTTCTTAGAATCTCCCTTGAAACTCTTGAGCTTCGGAGAATCGCATTCACTAAAAACAATGGAAGTATTAGCGTAATGTACCATCTGATACTTAGGCTTACGGATGGAGAAGATTTTCCCACTTCAAGACTTCACTCCAAGCTTGTTCATTATTGGCATTGTGGATTTCGATGATGTTGTTCATGTCCTTCTCGGTGATCTGATCATCTTTCCAACGCCAGCCTAAATTTCGCAGTTTTTATGGGAGAAAAATCGGCTAGGTTAAATAAACATACCTTTCTTAAGCATGGCATTCCAAAACATTTGAGCGGAAGGATACTGCCAAGTTTCGTTCTCTTTGGATGACGATGCCTTCGGAATAGTCGACTTTTCTCGGTGTGTTGACAAAGGGAACGGCTGGTCGGGCGACGGTTTTTGATTCGGAGGCGGCATCTAGAGATTACCATACGAGGATAAATGCCATGTAATATATAACTTTAAAAAACTGTGCACTTACTGCGTTCAGCGGATCAATTTCTTCATTATCGGAACTTCGAGGACAAGTCCCAGACATTGGACATTCATCGGACATTTTCTAAATTTAAATCCGTGAAACGGCACATACAGACGAACATAAACTTTGAAGTCTGCAGTTTAGACACGCAAAAATTTTTTATGCATCGGCTTTTATAGCCTACTGACGACGCCTGGATACCCTCCGAGTACAAAAGCATCCCTTAAATCTCTCATTAACTTTGTAGCTATCCCAGAGCGTATATTTCGCAACGCTGTTTTTTGGGTGTTTTTTATGAGGTCTAATTATAAAGCTTTTTTGATTTCGTTTTTAAACCCCCCTCGATCGGCAACTAATTTTTCATGATGTCTAAAGGTTTAAAAATCAATCCCTCATATACGGTACCTTTAAATTAGGCAAATCTTGTTGAAATAGATTAGCATTTCATCAACTTGTCACCACGAGTGTCCGTCACACACTCATTTCCAAATGTAGAGTCCTTGTTAGTAGGAATACATTAGAAACTGAACTGCAATAATGAATCCAGGTTAGGCTGTGAAATGGGCCAGTCGGAAACTTAGTGACAAAAAAATTACAGAATTCTTTTGCGAACCAGCAAATGAGTAAGAAAACTGAACATTGTAAATATATTGGAGCCATAGAGGAGCAAACCACTCGGGTGACCACACAGAGAAAGCGCCTATGTTTTAATATTTATTTTGTCGGAATGTCTAAGCACAATACTAGAAACAAAGCGAACATAGTGCTGTTTACAACCAAAAACAAGAAGAATCACAAACAATTTCCTTTGGATTTTATTCCCTTCTCTTCGTTCAGTCGCTTTTTGAAGTTGGACACCTGAATGTACGTGAAATGGCCAATTGTATCCGCCGAATTGTGACGCCTCATTCCATTCTTCGGCACTTTGCTGGCAAACTTGATGAATTTCGGGAGTGTATTCTCACTCTGAGCAATATCGAATAGTGACTGATATCCAAAAAGTAACAGACTCACCAAAAATTGGACGTGCTTCTTCTTCTGCTTGTGATCCACACTTCGGTAATTCATTTGAGGAGAACGAATGCGACCGAGATCTGATACTTTCCGACATACTTGGAATCTAGAAAGAAAAGCTGCAAAAGACACCAAAAATCGGTGCTACTAGCGAATACCCCCTCCCCTAATCTGACCATCTCAAAATCGCTGCAACTACCCTCTGTAACAACAAGTTTAGGCCTAACCCTTAGGCGTAGGGGTAGACCAGCGTATGGAAGTTGTGACTATTAATAGCTTTACGCACTTTTTTGGGGTCTGGAACATGAATCAGGGTACTTTTTACTTAATTTTAAAGAGGTGAAATTGTTGCGGGGGGTGGCGGTTTGATGTTCGCTAGTAGGGTACAAAATTCTACCAAACCTTTGAGTATTTATTACGGGATAAGCAGGATCATCGGGATGGCGGTATTGGCAAGATTTACCATACTGACATCCTCTGCTCGTACCGAACTTATTGCACATCTAGAAAAAGTGGAAAGTTTATTTCGTTTACCGTGTTTAATCTGATTTGACGGCATCACTCAATTCAAAAAAGGTGACTGTGTTTAAAAAATATTCTGTTAATGACTGTTAAGCGTGTTATAGCTCGGATTCCTAACTAGAGTTTAGCATATAATGTGCCTTAGCGCCAGTCACAAAATTGAATTGAGATTTTGTCAGATCAGAGTAAATAAGGCAAAAAACTCATCACCTCAGTTTTGAACTTCGGATGAACTCCATTAGACGAAAGCTGAAGAGCCTAATTGTTAAAATTTAACCAAAACATAACCGACAGTTTATTGAAAAGAGCCAAAAACTTACCAGAAACTGAAAATGACCTTCTGCACCGTTTGAACGACTGTTCTTATTCGAAAGACGGAAAGAATTCACATGATTTTTTTGCGGATAGGCAATGCTGTACTTGGTTTGCTGGTCAATCTGAATTTTGCTCACTGCAGGCACAAGCTGAGAAGTCTAAAAAATTAAAGATCTTTCTACTACACCAGAGCATTAAGTTGTCTGAGGACACGCAAACTAACCGAAAATTGGAACTGAGGCGACTTTTGCTTGCGATCACCACTTCCAAAATTCATTTGAGACGAAAGATTGCGCCCATTACCAGAGCTATTTTGATAGGCACCACGGAACCTAATAAAAACAGTTTGAATGTATTGCAAACGTGTTAATACCTCTGTGCAGTCACTTCAGGGTAGGCTGGATCCTCAGGATGGCGGAAATGACAAGAAGAACCGTAAGGACACCCGCTATTTGAACCGTACTTGTTGCACATCTCCGTTTTGAACTTCGGATGGACCGCATTGGCAGGCAACAGCTGTGGAGTCTAAGAGTTTTTCAGTCAAAATTTTCTCGACAAAAACCAAAACTCATACCAGAAACGAAAATTCCTCTTGAGCAGCACTCAAATGACTGTTCTTGATTGGAGGACGAGCTGAATTGTCTCGACTTTTTTGCGGGTATCTGTTTTCATCAAAACCTATCTGATGCTGCCTATACTGCTGATGTTGCTGCTGCTGCTGATAGAACGAGGATGTTGGCGGCGGCTGCTGCTGCGGGTACTGCGGAACGTTCGGCGGGACATAGAAAAGACCTGAGACTGTGTTTCCAGCAAAGTACATCTGATTCTGCCCATACTGCTGATGCTGATAGAATGAAGACGTCGATAGCTGCTGTTGCTGCGGCATATACTGCGGAATATTCGGCGGCACGTAAAAGACCAGACACTGCGCCCGCCGACGATTGAGGAACCGAATAGCTTGTCATGCACACTGGGAAATAAACGTAGCCTTCAAGAGTCTTTTTATTCAAACCTGCAAAGGGACAAAAATTAGTGCAGCAAAGGGCAAGTGAGTGGATCCTCAGGATGGCGGAAATGACAAGTACATGGTGTCCCAAGAAATTTGATACACTTTGAAGAGCCATAACTTTTTTCTGGGTCGGATTCCTGTAAACACAGACCGACTCAGAATCGCGTGACAATTTTTTTGGTGTATCACACGCGAAAAAAAAATCAGACTAAAATTTCGAAAATTAGCCTTGGTCCCCCCTATTAATGCAAAAAATAAACGAATTTCAGAAAGGCGGGAATTTGAAAAATGTCAGTCATTTTTCACACCATAGGCGGACCAAGGCTAATTTTCGAAATTTTGGTCGGATTTTTCGCGTGTGATAAAAAATTATCACGCGATTCTAGTCGATCTGTGTTACGAATTGAATCCGACCCAAAAAAGTTATGGCTCTTCAAAGTATATCAAATTTCTTGGGACACCCTGTACATTGGGAAGATATATTTTTTATGTTTTTTTCTGTCGGTTTTTGGGATGTATTTTGTGTCCATGAACCAAAAAAAAACAAAGAATTTTCTCATTGCTATTCCCTGCACCTCGGCAACATACAACTGATATAGCCGGCCGGTTTGGTGGCTATTCACACAAGTTAGACTTGTGAATAAACCTTGACTAGATATTGACGCGACTTTTGACCTTGCTCATGTAGCCACCCCGAATTTGACTTTGACCGTCTGTATATACAGTAACCCTCTCTAATTGGGCACCTCTAATTGGGCACCCCTCTAATTGGGCACCCTCTGTAATTGGGCACTTTTTACAGTCCCGACAAAATGAGCAGTAAACTTCTTTCTTTTATTATTGTTAATCGGGCACTTTTTTAAAAAATTGTTGGACGAAAAAAGCGCCAATTTTATAAAAATACGGTAAAGCATGACGATATAGCTTTTTAATTGGCGCTTTTTATTTTAACGTTTTTCTCCCTACTTTTAGATTTTGGTTTGAAGTGTAATCGGTTGAACATTTTAGCATTCAAAGATGGCAGAAAAACGTAAACACACCGAGCTGACGTTGGCAAAGAAGAAGGAAGTCATCAACGCAGCAAAGACGGAAGGGAATCAATCGAAGCTGGTGAGGCAGTTCAACGTTCCCAGACAGACGATCCGAAACACTCTTCGAGCAAAGGGAGCAATCGAATCGGCCATTGAAGAGGGAGTTTCGGCAAAGCGCAATCGACTGACCCAGGCTTACGTCCCGACACTGGATGAAGCGGTGCTCCAATGGGTCAAGCAAGCGAGAGGTGAGAATCTGCCGGTTAGTGGTGACTTGATCAAGGTAACTTTTCAGCCTCTTAATTTGATCCTCCTTTGCATTTTTTGTTGTTCAGGAAAAGGCGATGAAATTGGCCGAGTTGCTTCACGTGCAAAACTTCAAGGCAAGCAACGGCTGGATGGAGAGTTTTAAAGAGCGCCACGGGATCAAGTCCAAGACGGAGCAGGGTGAAGCCGGAGCTGTGGACACTCGTTCTCTTCTGGAGTGCAACAACAGTTTCTACATCCAATTCTTGAGCAGTTTTCTTCCAACGATGTCTTCAATCTTGATGAGACGGGACTTTTCTGGCAACTTCTTTCGAGTAAGACGATGGCCTCGAGGGGAGAGCGGTGCACAAGCGGAAAGAAAAGCAAACAACGGTAAGCAGTTTAAGTGTATGGTTGCAATTTAGACAAAAATTTGTAAAATTTACTGAGAAAAAAATTATGACATGCATTTTACAGAATCACACTTCTTGTCGATGCAAACATGAGTGGCACGGAGAAGTTCCCACTTCTGGCAATTGGCAAATCCAAGAGACCTCGCTGCTTTAAAAACAAGTATCTTTCGGTGAAGTACAAGGCAAATTCGAAGGCTTGGATGACTTCTACAATCTTCGAAGAGGTTCTTCAAGCGTGGGACTCCAGGCTCGAGCAACAAAACCGGCGTGTGCTTCTCGTTCTCGACAACTTCTCCGGGCATCCTCCTGAGCTGGAACTGAACAACATCCAGGTGATCTTCTTTCCCCCAAATACAACAGTCATGTCTCAGGTGGGCTTCTTATTGATTTTTAGCGCATACACAACCTTATCGCCGCTTTTAGCCTATGGACCAGGGAATCATTGAAAATCTCAAGCGACACTACAAGAAGCTCCTGCTACGCCGTCGACTTGAGGCCATGGACCAAGGAAAGGATTTTAAGTTTAATTAGACGGGGTGCGTTAATTAGAGGGGGTGCGTTTATTTTTCTACCTCCCTTCAGAGGGTGCTTTAATTAGAGGGGGTGCGTTTATTTTTCTACCTCCCTTCAGAGGGTGCTTTAATTAGAGGGGGTGCGTTTATTTTCTACCTCCCTTCAGAGGTGCTTTAATTAGAGGGTGCGTTTATTTTCTACCTCCCTTCAGAGGGTGCTTTAATTAGAGGGGGTGCGTTTATTTTTCTACCTCCCTTCAGAGGGTGCTTTAATTAGAGGGGGTGCGTTTATTTTTCTACCTCCCTTCAGAGGGTGCTTTAATTAGAAGTGGTGCTTTAATTAGAGAAAATACGGTAGTTGTATTCGGAGGACGTAAATCATAGTCACAAATCACCTAAACACATTTGTTCCTTCCTTGTTTTACGGCTAAAGAGTTGTCCTGGGATCAAAATCAAGCACTCCTGGATAAATCCAGCCTGGAAAGGTTTGATTGGTCGGAGGAGCATGGGAAGATTGATTGGATGGGGCTGCTACTGCTGGTGCAACAGCTTGGATGATGCCAGCTAGCCGTCATTGCTTGTCATCATCCCTCTCATCAACACTCTTGACTTTTCCTCCACATTTACTCTCCTCCTGCAGCTGATGATACTTGTTGTTGTTGATAAGAGTAGTTAGTCTTTCTAACCTGAACTACTTTTTGTGGTCTTCTACTTCAATGACTACTACAGCTTTTCTGGCCTTTTCTAATGATTTTTTAAAACAACAACATGTGTGTGTGTGTATACTCTTGTCAAGACAACTGATTACGTTGTTTTTTTATTTGGCCAAAATATTATTTTTTTAACAGGAAAAGTCTAGATTTCATTAGCAAATTTTATATTGGCATTTTTATTGGGTGATATTTAATTTTGGCCGCAAATTTGAATTGGCCGCAGAATACTGAATTTTAGTCGCAGATCTAATGTTTTTGAAAAAAAAAATTTCGACCAAAATTTGACTTTTTGCATTGGACCACTAAGAAGTCAAATTTCGGCCGAATTTTTTCTTCAAAAAACTGTCGTTAGCACTTTTAAAACATGTTTCCTGCGTTTTTCATGCCTTAGAGCATCTAAAAAAAGTAATTAAGACTGTTATTGAGCAAGTATAGTCAAAAACATTAGTTTTGTCACAGATTTAGTCAAAACCACAGGGGTACCAAGAACTTTCAAAATTGGTCAAAATTTTTTTGCTCATAACGGCCTAATATTTTTTCTGTGACGTTTCTACCATGTTATGAGCATTTTTGCCAAAAATTATTTTTTTCGCACAGAAAAAATATTAGGTCGTTACGATCAAAAAAAATTTCGACCAATTTTGAAAGTGCTTGGTTTCCCTGTGGTTTTGACTGAATCTGTGACAAAAATGAGTAAATCTGTGACAAAAATGAGTGAATCTGTGACAAAATAAGTTTTGCCCTTTTTAAAAATGGATAATATTTAATTTTGGCTATAAAACACTGAAAAATGGCCATAAACTTCTGAATTTTGGCCATAAACTCGAGTTAGCTCTAGGTCAATCAGTCCACGAACATTTTATCACCTCCAGATGCCAAAAAAACTCTACTATCAACCAAAATCATGTGCTGAAAACGGTTTGTGAGGACCAAAATGCTGTTTTGACAATCCAGAATCTCAATATCCAAGTATTACCTGGTACCCACTATGAAGTGGTCAACTTCAAATTTGAGGGAATTTTTCTGAATGACCGTGCAAATCATGCTATATTTATTTCAAATTGGTGCTTGGAATGGTTTGTAAAGAAAAAACCCCTTTTGAACTTAGCAACACTTGAGAAACTGAGGTAGTATTGATCTTGGATATTGAGATTGTGGATAGTCAAAAGCATTTTGATACTAACAAATCGTTTTCAGCACACGATTTTGGGTTGGATAGTATAGTTTGTTTGGCATCTGGAGGTGACAAAAGTGTTCATGGATCAATTGACCTAGAGCTAACCCGAGTTTATGGCCAAAGTCCAAAAGTTTATGTCCAAAAATCTTTTTGTGAAAAAGTGCCCAGTTTTGTGGAAATGTGCCCACTTCTGGATATACCCTGTTATATTTATTATGCCTTATATGAATCGTATTTCTTGAATATGGATTTTCGCTGATGCAAAAAGATTTTTTCTGGGTTCAAATTGTTTTGGTGCAAATCGGATCTTTTTTCGTGCAAATTGGCTCTTTTTGGCGCAAACTTTTTGGCGAGGATAGCAATTGAGTCCTTTTCTTTTGCAGTTTGCCCAGCTTTTTTGGCTAACTTGAGAGCCTCTTGTTGTCCCTTCTCATGAGCCTCGAAATTTGTCGCCTTCCTTGACAGCCTTCAGTTCACTTCCAAATTTGGATTAGAGAGAACTAAAAATGACAGTGAATATCACGAAAGCAAGACTGATGCTTACAGGATTTCGTTATCATCTAGGCTGACAACAATTGATACTTCATTTGGTATGTGCTGGCAGATTTTTCACCACATCCAGGTTATTTCACGCGAAGCACTTCATCTAAGCATGAAATATGTCACACAAAATAAATAAGCCAAATATCAATATGAAGTAAGCAAAAAAACCCGAGGACAATACTACACGTACAAGTCGAGCAAAACGCGTTTGAAAAATAAAAAAAGGCGCGACTTCAAAAATCTCCAAAAAGGGGCCTAACGCTTTACGTAAGGCGTTTGTCCCCTTTTTGGACATTTGTTTCAAAAATGACAAACGCCCCAACGCCGTTTATTCACCATAGGGGCGTCTTGTAACTTTTGTCTCATTTTGTTTAGTTGAATTCATATTTTTATTCTTTTAAAGAGTTTTCTTTCGTTAATTTTTTTAGCTTAGTAGGTCAGCGCACTTAGGACGGTCTTGAACGTGTGTGCCTAACTGCTAAAAGGAATAATTAAAAAAGCTTAAAAATGTTAAACGTTTACTAAACGTCTGCACTAGGTTGATGCCATTAACTCCATCAAATTTTGATTAAAAATTACTAGCATGCTCAGCCTAACATTCTTTGCACAACTAAGATAGACACTTACAATCTGGAATTGTTGTGTTAAAGGTGCATGCTCACTTGTTCAAAATTTGTCCCCGCCAATTCAAATTTTTTGCCTGATCATTGAACTTATGTACGGAGTTTACTGCTTGGTTTCTAACAAAACAAGGCCTAGAATTTAATTTTAGGTAGAAACCGAGCTGAAAAATCCGTACAGAAGTTGAATGATTATGAAAAAATGGAGCACTTGAACCTGAGCCCCCCTCCCCTCCACCTGAAACCCCAGTCACCTGAGCCCCCTCCACCCACTCACCTGAACCTGAGCCTGACGCGCGAATTTAAATTCGGTATAAAGTATGGGCGACGGGGTGCAATTGAGTGAGGGAGACGGGGTGCAAGTGCTCCAATTTTTTTCGAAAATTTTTGACTGCACTATTTTTTTTATCTAAAGCCTCAAAAAACATTTTTTAATCATGTTTATACAAAAAACTATTGGTATAAAAATTTTTCGAAAAAAATTTTCCTTGGTCCCCCAAGCTGATTTGACTGGGGGGCTTAGGTCCAGGTGAGTAGGGGGGCTCAGGTTAAATTTAGTCGAAAAAATTTCGGCACCAATTTTGAACATGTGAGCATGCTCCTGTAAATCAGTGCTTGATTCAGGATTTGTATTCATCTATTTATTTGTGGCGAAATCAATTTGGCAAAATCAATCACTTTCACAGCCAATTTAGCACTTCTTTTTTTGGCTACCATCTGAGCCCAGCCAAAAAAGCAGAAATGAGCTGAGTGCCTATTAATTTCCAATGAAATATCTGTTAGTGGCCTCACTTCTGTTTGCATCACATGTAAGTCTGTTTGTGTCGACCACGTGCCAGACCATGTAGCCCTCAAGTTGCAGTGTGTGGAGTGCTCAGTGTATGTGACCCTCAAGGATGGATCCCCCCTGTTTGGCGACTACCTGGACACTCCAAATGGCAAACATGTGTCTCAATTCCTGGGCATTCCATTTGCTGAACCGCCGGTGGGCAAACTCAGGTTTCGCAAACCAGTTCCAAAAGCCTCCTGGAGACAACCTCTGAACGCAACCGCCCACCCCCACTCTTGTGTTCAGAGTCTCGACACTTATTTCGGCGACTTCGATGGTGCTCAAATGTGGTAATTTGCTTTGGCAAGAGCTTAAAATCCTCTACCCTAGCTTTATTTTGGTAGTTTGCCCATCCAGAAGCTATTCACAGACCAGGACCCAAACCACAGGGGGCCAGGCGAAAATCGTGTTTTTGACATTATATACCAAACAAAATGTATATTTTTCCAGGACTATTGCCGAAAACCGTTTGTCTAAATGCGACGTCCACCAAAAGTTATGAGCATTTGAAATGCTGGGAATTTTTTTGTCCACCCGGTACTCTCCAACAAATTCGCGAAACGTTTCGCGAATTTGAAAGAAATTTCATATTTGCGAAACGTCTATGCATCAATTTTTTTTACAATGATAGCTTTTAATTTTTCTTCTTCTTTATTTTTACCACATTTTGAGCATTTTTACCAAAACAAATATTTTTGTAATAAATTTGCCGTAGAGGACAAAGGTCATATTTTCGGCTTAAATCTTTTTCGGTCATCTTTGTTTCTAAGGATAAACTTTCGGTGAAAATGCTCAAAACGTGGTAGGAACACCGTAGCAAAGTTTAAAGGCTATTAGTAGAAAAATATAATTTTTTTGAAAGTAATTTTTAGGTTAACTTAAGTGTCCTGTGAATCAGCCGCGAAAAACGTAAATCGCCTGGGAACAGACGTGAATCAGCTAATTTTTGACTATAGTCACTAATCAGGTTTGACAAGGCCAGCAAAATATGGGGTATAAAAAGGCTCGAAACCAGCAGGGACTTTGTTGAAAGAAACTTTCCAGGTCCATAAAACACCTTGCGAGGTCGAAAAACAACAATATCCACTGGGTTGCCCTTCCCATCCATGGGGTTATAATATTTACCATTACACCATTATTCTTTTTTATCTTGTCATATTAGATTGGTTGTAGGAACACAAATGTGCCCTCGTCAGAAGACTGTCTCTACCTCAGTTTGTATGTGCCTGAAAAAGTGGACAGTACTAGGAAGTTGGCAGTCAGTCATTTATTTCGTTCTATTGAACACAAAAAGTGTAGTATAGTTTAGGTGTTAGTGTGGGTGTATGGAGGAGGTTTTTGGTCAGGCAGTGCCACACTAGATGTCTATGATGGCAAGATATTCTCCAGGTATGCTTACTTGAAATATGTATCCCACAGCCTCTGCAAACTTGCACTATCAGATTATTTAAAAATTTTAAAAAGTTTAAAAAAATTGTTGAAAAAAAAGTTACCGTATTTCCTCTAATTAACGCCCCCACCCCCTGATTCAAAATCGTGTTTTTGGCATTGTGTTTTTGACCCACTTTGTGATTACTTCTCTCAGGCAAGTTACCACCTATTTTGTAGCTAGTGAGATGAGCTATAAAATGGTTGGTAACTTGCCTCAGAGAAGTGATCAAAAAGTGGTCAAAAAATACAAAAACGATTTTGAATCGGGGGGGCGGTGGGTAAGCTAATTAGAGGAAATACGGTATCTTGGATTTCTAACTAAATTTTTACTAGGGTTGGGTGATGGTTAGTAACGGCGGTAACTAACCGGCTAGTTACCGGTTAGTCAACAGGCTTACTATAAATCACCAAAAATCGGTGATTATAAAGCTAACTATATGTGCTTAATTATGTGTGTTAACTATGTGAACAGTCAATTAGGCCCATAGTTAAGCCCATCTCATGTACTAGAATGCTAATCTCCTCAATTCGACCAGGAAACAGCAACAAGGGAAAGAACCACATGAAGAAATTATGTTAAATTATAAATATGATTTTCTTATGGATGGTTTTGGCATGGTTTGTCAAATACGAGTAAATTTGACTATAAAAGCAAAATACATAAATCACTGGTTTTTCGGTGACTAACCAGTAACTAACCGCTATTTTTAAATCACCGGTGATTAACAAACCCTAATTTTTAGTCATCTTCAGCTTTTCATGGGGGTCAGCAATCTGCAAAAAATATGTTTTAAAGAGACCGCCGATTTTTTGCATTTTAACCCTAATTTTTTTTATGAGTTCTAAGCAGTGTTGTAAAAAACTAAAAGTTGGCACCGGCACCGGCACCAGCACCGGACATACCGCTTGGCACCGGCACCGGCACCGGCTTAAAACACCGGTGCCGCACCGGTCTCAGCACCGGCTTCACTTGAAATGTTAGATAAAAAAGATAGTTTTGAAAGATATCGTAAGAGACACCGAAAATGCAAAATTTTGTTTTTAATGAAGGTTGAAAACGTCATAAAAAATATGGCAGCAATAAAATTAGACAACAGTTAGCTTAAAATGTTCAATTTATTACAATTAGTAGAACTCTTTTCTAATGTAGTTACCGGTGTGTCTTTTTTTCATTTCGACGATGTCCAGTCCAACAACCATTATTTTCTGTTTTGATGAATCATAATAGTGCCCTACGATGCTTAGATAGCTATGAAGCATACCCTTTGTCGTCACAACGTCGACAGTCAAAGAGAGTGTTTTTCCAGCTGCATGAATTCCTTTGTTTATGCTGTAATATGGATTTTGCGCTTGGTTGGAGTCAGTAGCTTTAAGCAGCTGTTTGTCAATGCCGCAGGTATATTAGGTCTCTCTTGGTTGTCCGATAAACTCGTGGACTCGTGGGAGGACGGAAAAGAACATTCAACAGAGCCTACACCACCTCCAATGACCAAAGCTGAGTGAAAACTCCACGTAAAAGAAATCTTGATTCAAATCATAAACATGGAAATTAAAATCGGCATCTGTGAACAATTTCTGTTTATTGACACTTTTTAAGTAACATGTTGTCGTTTTTTACAAATAAAAGCTCAGCTTTTCTTAAAATTGATCACAATTTTAACAGAAAACAGATAAAAAATACGGCACCACCTCAAAAAATTCGCGCACCGGCACCAGCACCGGCACCGGATCTTTTTTGGCACCGCACCGGCACCGCACCGGTGCCAAGTCGAAATTCGGCACCGGCACCGGCACCGGTGCCGGCACCGGTGCTTTTACAACACTGGTTCTAAGCATATATCTACCCTCAAGACGAAAAAGTTTTTTTTCTTTTGCTCTTCGAGAAGAGCAGCAAGATCACTGGGGCTGAGACGTCTAGGTAGTTGAAGGGGCTCTTGGTCAATTCGTGGACGGTCAGTTCGTCGGCATTTTTGATAAAGAACTATGCGAGTTGAAGTATTCGAGTTAGAGATTTTACCTAAAATGTTGATGAATTGACCGACGACGAATTGACTTTGCTGAATTAAAATTAGATGTATTATGTTCCAGACCCCAGAAAAAGTGCGTAAAACACTTATTAGTCACAACTTCCATACGCTGGCCTACCCTAAGCCTAAGTAAAGAGAGCACCCAAATATATGTTCCACCTCAGTAAGATTTTATTAAAACACTTATTAGTCACAACTTCCATACGCTGGCCTACCCTAAGCCTGAAAGTAAAACTTAAATATATGTTCCACACCTCAGTAAAAGTGCGTAAAACACTTATTAGTCACAACTTCCATATGCTGGCCTACCCCTAAGCCTAAGTAAAGAGCACCCAAATATGTTCCACACCTCAGTAAAAGTGCGTAAAACACTTATTAGTCACAACTTCCATACGCTGGCCTACCCTAAGCCTAAGTAAAGAGCACCCAAATATATGTTCCACACCTCAGTAAAAGTGCGTAAAACACTTATTAGTCACAACTTCCATACGCTGGCCTACCCCTAAGCCTAAGGGCTAAGCCTAAACTTGTTGTTCCAAAGGGTAGTTTCAACGATTTTTAGAAGGTCTGATTTGGGGGGTATTCTATACTAGCGCCATAAAATCTTATATCGTATTCTAGGCACTGTAAAAATATCAAAAATTACCAAAATTAGAAATTTTCAGTGAAGAAGATGTGATTATAGTGGCTATGAACTATCGGGTCTCAGTCTTTGGTTTTCTCTATCTGGCACGCAAGGAAGCACCAGGCAACATGGGTCTTTGGGACCAACTGCTCGCTCTGAAATGGGTGCATACTAATATAGGTTAAAATTATGCTTGGTTATTGTGTATTGCAACAAGTATGTGTGTATTTGCATATATAGAGGTGTTTGGTGGAGACCCCAACCGCATCACCCTGTTTGGAGAGAGTGCAGGTGCTGCCTCAGTGTCCATGCACATGATTAGCCAACGTTCCATCCCATACTTCCAGCGAGCCATTATTCAAAGCGGCAGTGCAGTGGCTCCTTGGGCTTTAGAGAATCGACAGGTGGCCTTGCACAGAGCTGTGGTAATACTTTGGTTTGCTTGCAAAAAATTAGTCCAAAATAGCTCTAGATTAAAACAGGATTAATTTTTGGCACCGAAAATTTAAGCTTAGTCCCTCAAAGCAGTTTTTTGCGAAAAACAGATTTTTTTTTTGCAAAAATGCTCAAAACATGGATAAAAGATCGTTAAAAAGTATTAAACCAAATTTAGAAAAATAGAAATTTTTTTGAAAATGCTTGGCACTCCCTGTGGTTCAGCTGCAAAAAAGGCCCATTATCGGTCACCCCCTCATTCAAAATCGTGGTTTTCGCTCTGTGATTTCTTTCATATTTACTCGAAATTAATTCCAAGTCAGTTTCGGTGGCATTTTATTAGGCTTAGGGAGATTCGGCAAAAACGAGATTTGGCAAGCTTAACTGAGCTACTGAAGGCATGAGTACAATACGTTCCCTAGTTCAAAAACGCCCGAAACCATTTTTCATATTTTGGCTGCCAAACCATGCTTAAAATCTGTTTAGCTACTTAGTTTATTTTAAATCATTTTGCCAAATCTCGTTTTTGCCAAATTTACCCTGCCTCCTATTAATAGTGGCATCTCCTCTCTGAAGACAAAATTTAGTCTCAGAATAACTCTCGGTCGTTCTAATATTTTGCCAATGGTTTTTGTTATACAGTGGCGGAAAAAAAAGTTATCGTACGGCACAAAAAATCGTGTATTCTTCTCGAAAAGCGTTTTGCAGAGTATTATTCCGATGATAAAACCAAAAACAAAATATACCACCTTGTGCAGAATTCAATGCTCTACAGCGTGGACATTTTTTGGTAAAAATTAATATAAAAATCACGACTATGATCAAAACGTCGTTGAAATAGTAGCTGAAAAAAAATTACCATGCGACATCGATATCAATACTTTTATTGCCAACAATGCAGATAACAACATCGAAAAAGAATCTCAATACTTTGTAGAGCATCTACCAGCATCTAGAATTGCTTTGTACCGCCTTGGCATCGACTCAATTAGCTTCTGCAGGCTTTCATCTGGAATGGATTCCCAAGCCCTCTCCACTGCTGCGTAAAGGTCCTCTTTCTTCTTGAATTTGCTCCCTGCGAGTAGCTTTTCCAACTCCCACCAGAGATTCTCGATTCGGTTCAAGTCAGGAGATTGCGCCGGTCACGAAAGAACATCAATGTTATATCGGTGGAACCATTCTGTGACAATGTTAGCCTTGTTCTTCGGATCGTTATCTTGTTGGAACACCTGAAATGAATGAAACATCTTCACTCAAATACGACCAAATTATGTCATTTACCCAATTCTGTTCTTGGTGAGCATCTTCCATCTGCTCGAAATGAGGCAACATCATTTCCGAAAGACTTTGCTGGTACTGAAAACGGTCTATCTTGCCGTCCACCAGTCGAAGAGGTCCACGCCCGTGTCAGGAAAAGCAGCCCCATACCATAATGTTGCGTCAATTTGAAATTAGTTCTAATGAAAAGTACCTTTCACCAGATATCAGTCAATTAACAGGTCAATACCACAACCCTAGTTCTTACTAATGATAACAATTTGGCTATTAATTTTGACCAAAAACAAGTTTTTTTACTAAATATTAAAAATTAAATATTAATATAAATAAATATTTTTAGGTCAATGTCATCTTCCTTACCTTTTTACACCAATTATTTTCGCAATAATCAAGTTCTAAAAAAGGCGATTCGTAAAAGAGACAAGGGATCACTAGTTGTTTAAAAAATTGGCTTTATACAAATTTATTCATACAGTCGACTCTCGATACATCCGATATAGTGTACCTCTAGATATAGTGTACACTTGGACCCAATATTTTTGGCCAACGGTTAATTAAAATGACTAGAATGAGCACTCGATATGGTGTACACCTGAAGCCGGTCCCCAGGGTATACACTATATCGAGAGTCGACTGTAATACAAAAAAGTCGCAGAAGAGTTTATAGCCGAAGCTAGATTCCGCATCAATGTTCACAACCCAAAAAATATTATTTTAAAAAAGCTTGCGTCAACCCTAGGTGCTATATGATTCAATGAAATGTGCAAACACTTCATCTACCCGCATGGACAACTTAGCACCTGAGCAATGGAACATGGAGGAGGTGTGGCATTGTCTGATGAATGCCAGTGCTGAAAAGATACGGTAAGCAGTCCTGCAACACATCTCTCTTTCATAAACATTTTGGCAGCAATTTAAGTGACTCCGAATGGGCTCCTGTCACTGGCTTTGCAGGTGCATCATTCCTCTATTTTGAATTACTGGAAAAAATTCCAGTTTTTGCAGATTTTCCATGGGTTCCAGTTATTGATGGAGATTTTTTATTGGAAAATGCAGCAACTTCACTTAAGCAAGGCAATTTCAAGAAGACTCAACTGTTGGCCGGCTCCAATTTAGACGAGTCCATCTACTTTGTAGTCTACCAATTGGCGGTCAGTTAGCAATGAAGACTTTAGCAAAATAGGTCTACAGTATAGGTAGTGTTGACGGACCGGATTCCAGTTTTTTCATGAAAATCCGGTCCGGTTTCCAGCCGGTAGCTCACAGGAATCCGGTAAAGTTTCAAAAAAAATCCGGTTGATATCAGTCTAGGGTTGACAATGGTCAATTGACCGGTCAATTAATATTATTTGATCGGTCGATAAAAAATAGGTCAATTGTTCCCCAGCCCCCTCTCATAAAGTCCCCTCTCGATATAGTGCGCTCTCGCTATAGTGCGACACACAGTATAGTGCGCCTTGCGTGGTTATTTAGTTGGTTTAATTTAAATACGTAGGAAGCACACCTCTTCTACAGTGCGCTCTCGATATAGTGCGACTCTCAATATAGTGCACTTTTTTTCCGTTTCCGACTGAGAAGGTGTCCTCTCGATGTAGTGCGATTGTCATAATTTCATTACATTACAGTTAACAAATGGTCTGGTATACAGTCAACTCTCTCTATACAGTCATCTCTCGCGATACAGACAGCTCTCGATATAGTGCGGTTTTTTGGCATCAGCTATAGTGCAGTCGCTGGGTCCCCAGCAACCGCACTATAGCGACAGGGGACTGTATCTGCAAACTGTACTACAGTCAACTACCTCAATACAGTCAACTCTCAGTCAATAATACAGTCAACTTTTAATTTATAGAAAATCCGATTTCCGGCTGTATTCCGGTTTTTTTTCAAATCCGGTCCGGTTTCCGGCCGGTACCCTGAAACATCAACACTAAGTGTAGCTTTTTAATAGGTGGATATAATATTGATAAAAACAAATTACCTCCTTTGTCGGTATATCTAACACCAGCAAAATTCCTACTTTTCCTTCATCATAATTTTTCCGACACTTACTATAGCGCACTCTCTATTTAACGTATACTCTATAAATGGCCGGCCATTTTTAAATGGCTCGTCCATATTCTGCCATGGCCATGATCCAACCCTAAAAATAGTTCTACCTCTGATAATCAAATCCTCGTAACTATCAAATTTTTTTCTATATTTGTTGCGTTCTATATTTGCGTTTAAAATAAAAAACAAGTATTGTGTTCAGCCAAGTTATTTTAACCGAGTCACATTTATCCAAAATTTTCATTAATTTTACTTTTTTCAGGATGTTTTTCCACCAGCTGAATTTTTTGACAAAAACAAGCATTTTATCAACAGCAGAGAAGTGTGGTTGAAAAGCATTTCCAACCTGTTGCCCAGACAAATGCTCAAATCCTCCTTAGCTCTCCAAGCCATAATACACGAATATGAGCCAATGGAGGTTTGTTGGAAATGATTTAAAAATGCATATTTTACCTATATAACTGTAGCAACAATTTAGTTACCAGTGCCACCCCAAAGTTTTATAGACAGCATAGACAAAATGCTTGGAGACTACCTCTTCACTTGCAACGTCAATGAAATGGCGCTAGCACACAGCGAACACGGAGGAGACACTTACTACTACTACTTCAGTAATACTAACAAAAATTTTGAATAATTTGTGGTAAGATTGAAAATCATTTAGCTCACAGAGCTAGTATGCAGACTTGGCCTGACTGGATGGGTGTGGTCAGTGATTTTGATTTAAAAAATTAATAATTATTAAAATACAGTTAACCCTCGATTTAACAGTTCCCCCTCGGACCTCCAGCCAAATCAAGACCACAGAGGGGCCCGTTAAATCTAGGATTGACTGCGTATTTTTCATGACACATCGTTAATTTTTTAGCTGCATGGATACGAAATAAATTTTATATTCGGAGGTATCTAACACTCTAACCTTCACTTCACCTAAGTGAAAACCTGAGATTTCAGAGCCCTACAATACGGCTAGGTATCAGTACAGCAAGGAGGAAAAAGAGCTTTCGAGTAGATTTATGAGATATTGGTGTGTTTCACTACTCCTCTCATTATATGAATAACAAACAGAAATTTTATCTGTAGGGCCAACTTTGCGAGGACTGGTGATCCTAATAAAAATCCTGATGGCACATATACTGTTGATACGTGGCCGCCATATAATGCCCAAAGCATGGAATACATGAATTTGACAGTTGAATCCGACTATTTCACTGGCTCAAAAAGGATAGGCTCTGGACCACGCAGGAAACAGTGCGCATTTTGGAAGAACGTGGTGCCCTCATTGCTTTCAGTTTCCGGTAGGTGAAGGCAACAATCAACATCTGAGCGGGTTTTTGTTCAGCTGACATTGGTGAATCTTTCATCAGGTGGAAAAAGCAAATGGATGTGTGGCAAAATGAGTACATAACAGGTTAGTACCACAAGCATCTATTATAACCTTGATTATACTAATTTTAGATTGGCAGTACCACTTTGAGGTGAAATTGTTTGGTTGTGAAAAGTGATGAGAATAATTTTTGGTTATAGCAGTACAAAAAATACCAAACGTATCGTCACATGGACTTGGATAGCTGTACCTAGAATTCTACTGCAGTTAATCAGTTCGTGCCATAAGAGGCTCTGGCTCCAAATTATTGTTGTATTTATTGTTTCACAAGATTATACATTCTTCAATACTGCTTCAATAAACTATAAAGAAATTACCCGGAGCATATAGATCCTAGCTCACAAGCTCAATTTCACTCTACCCGGCCCAGCTGATTTCAATACACAATATTTTTAAGTATATAGCAGGAAACAGGATATGACTCAAGTCGGTCGGAGATCTCAATTTCATCTTTCCACACCCCGATCCACTAGGTGTTGCATAAAATAATTTAAGCGATAACCTTTCGTCAATTACCTCTAACTTTCTATGAATAAATACACTCGAATCTGGATAAGCCGACACTCCGATAACCCGACACCCTTAATAACCCGACGCCTTGAGCCAGTCTCCAGGTGTATCGGCTTATCCAGATTTGACTGTACTGAATTTCACCGTCAAATGCTGATATTAGACCGGACACGGATAATTGTACCCGGCTCAGATTTACAAATTTCTGGCACGGTGACTCACTGATTCTTGATATATTAATTACAAAAGTTTACTGCAGTTTCCATAGATTTTGCAGGCCTTCAGCAAAGCCTTAAGCGCAGGGTAGGTTAGCGCACATTAAAGACAGGCTCAAATAGGTAGCTAGAATTATTTTTTTTTAATAAAAAACCTATGGGGCAAAACGAGGCTTACCGGGCGGGGCATTCCACAGTCGGTCACCTTTTCGAAGATATAAAAAGGATTCAGCGCACACCTGAACAACGAGCGATACTTGGTGGGTATAGCTCAAAAAAAGCGAAGAATTGAAAATGACGCCGATGGCAGGGTCTAAAGCAAATTTCAGTGCAATCATCAAACTAAATCATCAAAGTGCAATCATCAAACCAAACTCGTGATTACATACGCCGGGAACAACTGTCCATTTTATATAGGCCGCGAAAAATTGACACGGATTTTAGACCGTTCACTATAGCAGACTACAAAAAAACTTTCACAGGGCAGCTTGACGCGCAATCAAAAAAATCAGCTATACAGAACTCGTAAAGAACAAAAAGAGGTTTCTATTGAATGCAACGGAATGAGGCAACAAAGCCAGATAAATGTGAATTGTAACGGAAGCCGCAACGGCAAAACAAATGTCTACATTGTACAACGAGAACCGAGTGAACGCCAGCTTCAACAATAGATGGTCGATCCAGTCATCTGCGGAGAATTGGAATTCAACGAGATCAATGGCTTCTTGCTACCCGAATTCAGCTCAGCGATTGGAATGTGATGGCGGCTATTCTCCTCCTTCATCTTGATGTAAGCACGGTAGACAACCACTTCGACGAAGATCAAGAAGAGAGTAGACACCAGGAAGCAGAAGAACCAACTGACGATCCAGGTATTCAGGTCATCGGCACCAACAACGAAGTGAGTCAAGCGGAAGCCAGTGTAGGAGCTCAACGAATCGCAAATCCCAACCTTCTTGTCTTCACCCATGAAGAGAACAGCCAAAAGCAAAATGCCAACGACTCCATGGAACACGATGTAGACCAGCTAAAATCGATGTTTAAAACTATGGAGTGACTGACTTAAACCTACATTGACAACCAAAGCAGGGAGATAGAGCTGAGGCACCTGCTTGACCGAGGCAAACAAAATTCCAATCCAAGCAAAGAGATCAATGGCCACGAGAGTGGAGACCCAACGCAAATTGAAGAAGATCAAGTTGACGATGTCCCAGATGCCAAACAGGATGGCAAAAGCCAGCGCAACTGTCTGAACTTGAAGGCGTTACTATAACAGGCTTTCGAATGGAACAAAAAACCTCAACATCCCAAAGCAAACAATTGAAGCGCCTTCCAATGTCGTGATAAACGTAGTTGGCCATATCGATAAGTTTCTTTTTTGAGCGATAGAGATCGAAAAGCTTCTGAAAATTACGGTAGCACTTTTTTCGTTATTATTAGTTACTGCTGCTCGTATACATCATATATAGTGAAGTTACAAGAAGTTACGAAAAGCTACCAAAAGTTACAAATAGCCTTGTCATAAATTCATTTTTTCAACACTTGCGAACCATTTGGGCGTTAAAACATTATCCTAACTGCGAGCGGCACAGTTCTGAAATCTTGACCGGTCTCTAGTTTCCTCTATCAAAAATCCTTTTTTCAAATTCATTGAATGGCGCGTATTTGAATAAGTGATATTTAAATATGACCATTCTCAGTGGCTGTACAAAGTTTCGTAGCGAGACAATTTCGTAACAGCGAATTTTCGTAACAAATCTCCTATATAGTATTAGAGATGTTTTGTTTGTCTGCGGACAATTGATGTTTTTGTTTTTTTTGGAGTGTATTTGTTTGGTTTTTTTGTCGATTTTTTTTTAAATTGAAGCTTGGAATCTCAGGAGTAGAATGGCTATTGTGAATTTTGGTTTTCAGATTTTTTTTGTTTTTAATTTTTGGGGTTTAAAGAGCAAATTGTCGTTTTTTTTGTTCAAGAGTCGAAATCTTAAAACTGTTATCAGTGCATTTCAAACGTGCCACGCTTAAAACGTAGCGCAGAATCTCAGCTTTCTTTTAAAAAAAAGATCGGTTCGATACGAGGACCGGAACCCGGGGGTATTTGCGATTTTATGGAGGTGGTTATTTAGAAGAAATTCGAAATTTGGCACTTTATTTTGAATTTAAATTTTTATTGTTTTTGTCTCAAGAGGAAAGTTGTATTTTTTTGTTTCAAAGGCTATTTTTGACACTATTTTAATAGTGTCAACTTTCTGTCAAGATATTTGTTTTTCAAGTTTTATGTAGTTCTGAGATGTAAAGTTTCACTAAGACCATGTCAGCTCTCATTTTTTATTCAGAACACTTAGCTATCCAACGTTCTGATCTTTTGAAAAATTATATGTGACTTTTTCAGCTGAATATAAATCTCTCAAATGGCTCAAATCGCTCTGACCGAATCAACGGTTATGGAAGCTTGGAAACCTGAAAAGGCTGCACCTCTTTATCGCAAGTATGTTTTTTAGTATTAAATTTAATTTTTTCTACTGATTTTTCAGATCTATCGTGCTTGAAGTCATCGGCAAATCCAGCGTTGTCCTTACGAAAAATTCTGCATATCAACATGTTTTCCTTTCCAATGGCAAGTTCTACCGCTTGATTGTTTGGAAAGAAAAACTGGATGAGGCAGCGGAAAAGCTGAAGCTCCAATCGGTAAATTTTATTTTTAGTCAATTCTGATTCGATTATGTTCGAGAATTTTCTTCAGGTTGTTCGTCTCTCTGGAATCAAAGTTCACCAAAGACAAGGATGTGGTGCCTACCGAACTTCACAATTCCTTGCAATTTGTCTGCATTTCCGATACTAGGATAACGGTGTTGTTCAGAAAGCCTATGGTGGATTATCCCGATAAGAATCCTTTTCCGCCTTTCTGGAAGCTCATCAATGAAATTTGTGTCGGTGATTCTGAGATTGGTAATGTCGCTTTTAATCGAATTTATTGTGAGTAAGTAATGTGTAAATTTTGCGATGCGTGCTCTTCTTCTCGATAAGCCAGTTCAGAAATCGATTTCTTCGAATAATGGGATCTGCGGATACATTGGCGACAAGAGTGGATTCAAGTCTTTCTCTTTGTTGCATTCAATGTCGAGAAACAAGATGAGAAAGAAGCAGCTGAAGATTTCAGGCCAATATGGAAGTGCTACTTGCAGGCGGAAAGGTCATTCGTATGTGTTATATATCAGTAACGTTGGCTGAGAGGCTTTTTTCAGGAACAACTGATGATAAGGTGCTACTTATGGTGGAGAATATTTACTGCTTGAAGCGCGTGGATGATGCTGATAAGAAGTTGACGCGTCTTAAGAGCTATCAAGCGAAGCCGTCCAGTCCTCCACCAGCAAAGAACCTCGCCGCTCTGATTTCTTTTAAACCCAGCATTATTTCCCTTTTTGTTTGTTTGTCGAATTGTTATAAACCCAGCATTTTTACCGTTTAGTTTGTTTGTCGTGGCTCATTAAATCGTTGCATTGTTTCATTATAAATCCAGCATCCTGAGTTTTCATAAATCCAGCATTTTTTTAAAACCTTCCATATTTATATCCATATATATCACTGTTGCACGTAAAATTGAATATTGAAAAAATTGGATTTTGATTTTATGATCGAACAGATATTAGTTGTTAGATATTAGTTGTTTGAGAATGTACAGAAAGTTTTCAGATACAGTGCATCAAGCAGCGTGGCCGCGAGTGTATGGCCTGGCGCAGCCGGCCCCACACACATACATTTTGTGTATTGTAATGTTTTGCTGCCGTGAAACAGTGAAAACAGACGGTTTAAGCAGGAAAATAGGCATTGCAGGAAAGCAATTAAAGTGTTCTGCATAGGCTCATGATTTAAGGTTAACTGTGTTTGTGTTTTTAAATTTTTATTTGGCTGTTTTTAGCTTTTAGCATTACATTTGAACCTTGACCAAGGCGAGGGTGGTCCGCCGATAGGCGGGCCGGCCCCCCGAGCTAGTTTTTTCGTAAGTGAATATCATTGAAGCTATTTTCACTGAGGCCGTACTCTCAATGACGTTAAATAACGTCAATCGACGTCGATTGACGTTATTTAACGTCATCACTAATCTAAGGCGCCGATAATCAACGTCGTTCGCCGTTATTTAACGTCGCGTCGACAAGGCAACCGTCGCGTCGACGTCAAATAACGGCGACTTTCGATTGAGAGTATGACCTCTGTGAACCGGTTTTTCTAGTTCAGGATGTCATCTGATTAACTTATTTTGACCTTTCTATCATCGTTCGACAGTTTTCATAGTTTTTTTCTTTATTAATTATATAAGCACATAAGTTAGAGGATATCAGTCATACGACGTAAAATTTTGATATCTAAGTTGATCCCTGATTTTTTTATGCGTTTGGAGACCAGCTAGAATACCTGAAAGCATGTATAAAGACTGGGCTAGAGTTCATCTTTTATATGCTATACATAGCTCATGTCCGTTAGTTGCATCGATGGTGCAGTGGGTATGTTGATTTTGGATTTTCACCAAAAATTTCGAGATTGACCCCTAAATTTTCAGATTTTTGGAGTTTGAAAAAAAAGCGGCCATTGGCGCTTAATAAAGAATATACAGTAACAAAGATACTTTTCATGACAAAAAATGGTTAATTTATTGGTTAGAAAAAAAATCGGCGAACTGACCGTTTTGAAAGATGGGGCGAACTGACCGTGGGGCGAACCTGTCTCCGAAATAGACATGTGAATACAAAAAAGTAATCGAAAGACTATTATTTCAAAAAAAGTGCCACGAAGTGTCCGCCACGAACTGTCCATTCAAAAAACCGCCACGAACTGTCTCTGCCACGAACTGTCCATTCAAAAAACCGCCACGAACTGTCTCTGCCACGAACTGTCTCTGCCACGAACTGTCTCTGCCACGAACTGTCCATTCAAAACCGCCACGAACTGTCTCTGCACGAACTGTCTCTGCCACGAACTGTCCTTTTACCTATGTTGATGGATTGGTGTTTTGACCTCGTCGGTTCGATTCCACCCTCTAGCTGGTTTTCGTTTTTATTGACTACTTTTAGTCAAAACATCACACAAGCTATAACAAACATCAAAAAGCAAAAAAGGCAACCGTAAAAGCCCAAGCGCACGCCCCCCCCCGTCGAAAATTTTTTTATGCTTTAAAAGTACCCATTTTCAGCTGAAAATTTGACGCTACTCGTTTCTACACCACTTTAGTCGTTACGGAGTACTGATTAGCCCTTTCGTGGCCAATTTCCGTTTTTCGTCGTATAAATAATCTTTTTCGTGAGACAAATAATCTTTTTCATGGCATATTTCATCTTTTTCGCAAGCCAAATCCTATTATGCCCGCTAGAATCGGACACGGACAAAATTTGCCCGGCCATAATTTTCCCGGACATAATTTGCCCGGGACAAAATTTGCCCGCTACTCAAATTTTTCTAGAATGAACATAAATGTGGTCTTTATTTTTTCTGTTCCTTTTATTACTTTGTATGTCTTTTTGTTTTGACCAGTGCTCATAATTTGCCCAGACATAATTTGCTCGGGACTCAATTTGTCTAGAATCAGCACAAACAATCTTCATTATTTTGCTTTTTTGGTCTCTATTAATTTTTTTATTAGAAAAGAGATGGATAGGCGAGAAGATTCAAGCGATATCAGCAACTCTGATAATGGTGAAGAAATCCTACCCAGTGGTCCAATGCTATGTCTACAATTTCTCCAGCAGGTCTTTCATTTATATGTTTTGGTTTCGAATCTGTCAATGTAAAAGGTTCCAGAACGTAGTTAATCTCATCACTAAATAGTGACTCTGGATGCATGAAGGGGGCTTGGAGTTGAGATGCACACACCCACATACCTTAGACACAAAACACTAAATAGTGACTCTGGAAGCATGAAGAAGGCTTGGAGTTGAGATGCACACACCCACATACCTCAGACACAAATCACTCGAAAGTGACTCTGGAAGCATGAAGGGGGCTTGGAGTTGAGATGCACACACCCACATACCTTAGACACAAAACACTCAGAAAGTGACTCTGGAAGCATGAGGGGCTTGGAGTTGAGATGCACACACCCACATACCTTAGACACAAAACACTCGAAAGTGACTCTGGAAGCATGAAGGGGCTTGGAGTTGAGATGCACACACCCACATACCTTAGACACAAAACACTCAGAAAGTGACTCTGGAAGCATGAAGAAGGCTTGGAGTTGAGATGCACACACCCTTATACCTTAGACACAAAACACTCGAAAGTGACTCTGGAAGCATGAAGGGGGCTTGAGTTGAGATGCACACACCCACATACCTTAGACACAAAACACTCGAAAGTGACTCTGGAAGCATGAAGGGGCTTGGGTTGAGATGCGCACACCACATACCTTAGACACAAATCACTCGAAAGTGACTCTGGATGCATGGAGGGCTTGGAGTTGAGATGCACACACCCACATACCTTAGACACAAAACACTCGAAAGACGCAAGATGTATGTTTTTCGAATTTGCTGCTGTTGTTTTCAGCAAAAGTAGCTGATTGCTTTAAGATGTCGATACAGATTTTCAACCAGGAACTTCAAGGACTTTCAACGTTGGTAGCAGCAAATTTGAGCAACAGTGCAGTGAGAAAGCAGATTAGAAGAGAGCGAATCAAGCAGCAAATACCATTGTTCAAGCAAACGTGGTTGAAAATGTGCATATTCCAAGCGAGTACAAATATTACGATGATGCTAAGACTGAATTGTTCCTCTTGGCTGACTCTGGAGAGCACGTGTTGGATCCTGATAGGTAATGAGACACGTGATCTCTTAAGTGATATACATTTGTTTTCTAATTTCAGGGTTATGATCTTTGGGAGTGCCGCAAACCTCAACTGGGCAGACGAAATGGTTAATATTTATCTTGATGGAACTTTTTCCATAACTCCTCCGCCGTTTGATGTGGCTTAGTTCTATTGTATAGGTCTATGCCATCCTAGCAGAGAAGGAAGCTGTGAATGGAGCTGGTGGAAGATATGTTTTTCCGATTCTGTATGCCTTGCTCAAGAACAAGAACCGGGCTACCAATGACAAGCTTTTGGATGGTCCGATCTTTGATGCCTCAATTGAACCCGAAATCAATCAATGTCGACTTTGAACAAGTCGCTTTAAATTCTTTGAGATTCGCTTTTTCTGGTAATTTTTTTCTCGATTGATTTATTCTGTTAATCAATTTACTCCACTTAGATGCTGACCTGAATGGGTGCTTTTTTCACCTTATGAAAAATTTCAAGAAGCACCTGGGTGAAGCAGGGCTGATGGTGCAATACAGAGACCCAGCTTCCAATTTTGCTCTGACTTCCAGAATGATAATGTCTCTTGCTTTCGTTCCACCTCTTGTCGTCTACGAATTTTTTGCGTGAGCTGCAGGTTTATCTTATGAGTCATCAACCTTGCCTGGAGCCAGTTTTGAAGTGGTTTTCGTCAAACTATGTTGATAAGTCACACATTATAATATCGCATGTAATTTTTTTCACGTTAGTTTTTGTATACAGGTACAGTGATGAGGCCTCCGCCCTTTCCAGTCAGCCTTTGGTTATGTTATGGCAGAACTCTTGAAGTGGAGGATAGAACAAACAACTATGCTGAAGCTGCTCAACGAATGCTCCAAACTATTCTGGGTATTGATCACCCGACAATGGGACTCTTTGTGGGAGAAATGAAGAAGGCGCAAAAGCTAAGTGATCACACCTATGAGCAGTGCATTCGTGGTCAGCCGGCACCTAAAAAAAGGAGGGAATACCAAGAAGCAGACAGCAGGATTCTCGCATTAGTGGAGCTTTATGGAAGAAGAAGTTTGATCGAATATCTCAGAGGCTTAGCACACAATTTCATTATGGATCAGTGATTTTTTTGCAGTTGTTACTACTTTTTGTTTTGCTGTTATTTGTCTCAGATGTGGTCAATAAAAAAGGGATTGTTCATTAAAGCTGGGTTTAGGACTACTATAAAAAATAACTCAGGTTTTCCTTGAGCTTTTTAGGTCAAATGTCGACTCAAAAAATACCCTGCGAAATGGCATTTTACCACTATCAAACCATCTTCAGCATGCCAGAATTGGAACTCCTACACAAAGTGCGCCCCAAAATTATATACTGTTTTTATCGACATTTTGCAAGTCAGTTGTTAGTACAGAGTTGTGTTTGTTTTCAGTTTTTCCGGATTTTTATTTTGCTCTAAATAATTATATCCTACATTTTAGTTATCTCGACATGGATATTCTGAAGGGGATGATTTTGGGGCGCACTTTATGTAGGAGTTCCCCAGAATTAGTCAAGAAAACAGGTTTTGGAACCCGAAAAGGTAAAAAAAATGATCCAAATGGACGAACACTTGGTTTGGTTTGTTCAGAGTCTGACTTTTTAAAGTATCCACATTGATAGAGAGTTTGAGTCAACTCATCAAGTCAGGGGATGTGACATTGCTGTTTTGGTAGCGTCAAACCATGTTTCTGGTTTGTTATACTTCTTGAATAAAGGTAACTTTTTCGGATTTTGGACGATGAGCACTGGTCAAAACAAAAAGACATACAAAGTAATAAAAGGAACAGAAAAAATAAAGACCATATTTATGTTCATTCTAGAAAAATTTGAGTAGCGGGCAAATTTTGGTGCGTGGACGTTAGGCCAATTTTATGCAAATGCATATGCAAATGCATAAAATTGGCCTAACGTCCCTTTACCCAAATTTTGTCCCGGGCAAATTATGTCCGGGCAAATTATGGCCGAGCAAATTTTGGCCCGGGCAAATTTCGGCCGCGCGCAAATTATGTCCGGGCAAATTTCGGTCCGGGCAAATTTTGGCGCGGGCAAATTTTGTCACGTACCGCGCTAGAATCTAGAGAACATTTTGGTAATAAAAGATTTGTAAGTTTATATAAAAATATTTTAGGAATCATAAAAAGCAAGTCATGTAACAGCGTGTTTCGTGACTCGACCTGCGTGACACGCTGTTACGGTACTTGCTTTTGATGATTCCCAAAATATTAATTAAAAATATTTGAGGTTCCATTCATACTCCCGCGTAACACAAGTCACGTAACAAACTTTCAAACAGTTCCAAACATACATTTTTTATTTTAATTTTGAGATATTTTGTACTTAAAATGACCACTAGAATCTAGCGAACATTTTGGTAATAAAAGATTTGTAAGTTCAATTAAAAATATTTTGGGAATCATCAAAAGCAAGTCCCGTAACAGCGTGTTACGCAGGTCGAGTCACGAAACACGCTGTTACATGACTTGCTTTTAATGATTTAATTAAACTTACAAATCTTTTATTACCAAAATGTTCGCTAGATTCTAGTGGTCATTTTAAGTACAAAATATCTCAAAATTAAAATAAAAAATGTATGTTTGGAACTGTTTGAAAGTTTGTTACGTGACTTGGGTTACGCGGGTATGAATGGAACCTCACAAGAAACTGCCGCATTAAAAAAAGGCTCATGTATCCAATAGATTTCCCTTCAATTTCGGGCTAACTTTCCTTTTTGAAAAAAGTTTTTGTTTGTTTATGACATTTTTCTCTTTTTAACTCATGCTTTTTAATGGATAAGAGGTCGAGATAATTTTTTTTTGACTTTGTGTTGTAATTTTCGTCCGTGACAAGATGTTTAAAGGTTATGTCTCCTCGCCTAATGGAGCTAAAGAAACTTGAAAATCAGAGTCCCCGAGGTTCTATTCTATTACAGACCCGTCTATCCCTATTTTTTGCATTGCCCATTTAGTCGATTAACAGCTTCACAGACAATAAATTTACAAACAAGTGATATTATTGTTTTCCACAGTCGATTCTGATCTAGCTTACCCTCGTAATTTTAAAAGTACTCTTTCCAGTTTTTAAATTTAAACTTTTAAAATTCCGCTGATTTAGCATTAATGTTGAACACTGACTTTGTCTTTACAAACATCAAAAAAGCCAACAAGATTGTCACTGGAATACTAAAAATTCATGCATCAAATTTCGGCCAAACAAAGTTTATTGAAGGAGACGAAAATAAGCATTGCGACAAATGACCATTCTAGCTACATATATTTCAGAGAGTAAACACGGTCTGCGAACACAGTTTATCATGAGTCTTTGTGTGGAAGTCCTGCGGTGCTTTCAACTAGCATTTCTTCATCCGCCGCCATAAACTGATGTGAAGAATGATCTCCTTTACCGGCTGTGACATCATCATCCACCACAATTGGTCCATCGTCTTCCTCCAGATCTTCACCCTTGATTGGCACAGACTTCATCATAGCAAAAGATTCTTCATCAGTTTCGACCCCGTAGTGCATGTCTTGCTCATAGTTGGGAGAGTATTTACGAGCTGGCCTGGAGTCCCTCGACGAAAACCTCTGAGGAAATTCTAAAAGTAAAATTTTAATGTGTGTTTTCAAGCAACTACTCGGACTTCAAGTCAATTCATACCATAACCCTGTTCTAGACACTGTTTGCCAATCGCTGTCTTTCGTATTCTGCAGTATTGTTGACGCAACCGAGGCCAATCTGGGAATTTCTCAACAGCTCCATTTACTTCAGGCTCTAGAGCAGACTCTTCAAGCACACGACTGACGGCCTTTAAATGGTAATTAAATTTATTTAGCCGCCAGACAATAATTTCAAACCTTTTTATAAGCGTCCTGAGGCATCAAGGTTCCGTCCTTGACTTCTCTGCGCGATGATCTGTCGATTTGCTGCATAAACACGTCTTCATGTGATTTCGGCGCACAGTCCTAAAAATCACCTCACATATAATTAGATTTTCGAGGCTTAAACTTACGGGGTGATGCTCGGGAAACCTCTCGCTGACTATGTGACCATCCTAAAAAGTAAGCAAAAAATGTAGCACTAAAACAGAATCATTGAAGAAGACTTGCCTGCACAATAAGTTTTGCTCGAATCCTATGACCATCTTTTTTGATGAGCGTATCACATCGGGAACAGCGGAAGTAAAGCTTTCTGCCATCACGACTAAAATTAAAGAGAAAAAACTATTACTTTTACGGCTAAAATGGTTACCTTCTATTAGTCAAACGATACTGCCTTTTCATGCCGTTCTCGTCATCAATCACCAAAATAGTAGGAGCCAATTTTGCGGACAATTCAAGCTGGAAGAAAAAACTAATAAGTTAATGCCTAAACCTTGTCTCTCTCATTACCTTTATCGGAGGCAAGTCGACCGGCGGCATATTCAAGCTGCCTCGAGATCTTTTGGCGCGATTAAAGCTTCTCTCATTGTAGCTGAAAATGGCTAACCGTTAAATTCCATCTAAAAAACTTTATCTCTTCAAAAAACAAACTTCAGATATCTTGCTGGAATTATAACTGTTTTTGGGCGCATAAATGAAGGAACATAGTTTTCGCCGACAATATTTGCTTGGGAGTAGAGACTCCTTGCGGCCAGCACATATGAGTTGTATCTGAAACAAGGTTGTTATCAAGTAAACATAATTATGCAAATTTGTCAAAACCATTCTTACTCTTTTCGGTAGGGCAAATCACTTTTATCTCCTCAACCTAAAATTAGAACTATAAGAACCACAGATTTTAACCAAGAAGAGCTACCTGATCCGAGTAAGGACTGCGGTGAATCCAATCTGTGAAAATGCGCAAAATAAGTTCACATCCCACATTCAAGTCGATGCCCGGAAAGTACGATGGAAATGCAATGGTTGTAGCTCCCTCTTCTGATGACCGATCCAGCGAATTACGCACGCTCAAGTAGACTGAACGAAGATCAATTTCACGTGATAGGTCCAGATTCATCGGGACAACTGTGTGAGCAATAACTGAAAGAGACATATTGGAATCACATAGCCAAGGAGAGTGAAGACACTTACGCTTGAAATTGGCTGCGGCAAACGAATTTGTAACTCTGCAGGAAGTAGGAGCAAGCCCAATAAAGTTTTGACATTCCTTAAAAAACAAAATTTTTTCGAATTATTTACTCTAAAATCACCTCAATAAGCTGTGGACCTGCCATCTGATGCAACTGCTCAAAGAATGCTGGTCCAGCGAGAACATCTGGGGCACAAAAATTGATAACCTGAAAACACTAGATTATTCTCGTATAATTAAACCAATAGTCGAACAAGCTTACCACATCTGTGCGAATATCCGCGAATTTCTCCTTGCAAACTACCACTACAGAAAGTTAAATAAACTAAGGATGTTGTGGAATTGTGATATGCAATGGTCTACCTTTTTCCTTAAACAGCGATTTTTTCTGAGGCTGCTGTTGCTGATGCATATTTGTGCCATACATTTACTCAGACAAGGATATAAGCTGAAAAAGAGTATATAGCAAAAAGTGTTTGGTTTTAGCCAAGTGTGACTCAAAAGTCGCAATAAAACAGTGAAAAGGGCACATTGGTGAACTCGATGGAGCAGACACAAATAGATTCGAAAATTAGTAACGCCACTGAACACAAATACAGGGAGTTCAAAAGCAAGTTGTGGATTGTTTCGCAATTTTCCTTGTTTCGAGTCATTTGAACCAAGGCGGCAAATTTGAAATGTGATTTTGTAGGTAAAAGTAACCACGTATTACTGTGTAATATTACTTAACAGAAACTGTTCACACCACATGTTCGATGTGAAGTTGCAGTTCATTCTTTCAAGGGCTCTCGCAAAATTATTAGAGAAAAATTTAACTTCTTTTTTTCATGTATCTAATAAAAGTAGGCTTTTTTGTTCACTATTCACTTTTTCTAAAGAGGGGGGGGGGGCGAGGCACAAATGTGGGTCTCGAACAGCCCACAAACTAAAAAAGATGTTAAAACTTCTATCAACCTTAAAGTAGGACAAGGATGGGAGCACTTAACCTTGACCCCCACCAGTCGATTAACCTTGACCCCCACCAGTCAATTAACCTGCGAAATAAAAAAAAATATTTATTTATCTATATTTATTATTATCTATATTTATTACCTATATTATCTATATTATCGCTCGAGATTATTACTAAGATCACTCAGCACTAACTTCCTTCTATTTGACTAAACAAATATTAACTCTTGTACATCATATATCTTAGCTTTCATTTATCTAATATCATTGTCTTTTGTATAACTAATAAACTTTATACGATATTTTATATGAACACAGATAATCATTCACTGATGATTTCAAAACAAACAAATAACAACCATAACAATGAACAGGTTTGGAATGTAGAGTATAGGGTGGCGAAAACACGGAAAATTTGAAAATTTCGTCCAAAGTAGCCCTTTGTCTGGTCGGTATCAGTATAAACCAAAAACATAAATTACCGTATAACCTCCATTAATCCACCACCTCTATTAATCCCCCGCCCTCTAATAATCCGCCCTTAATTTTATACGAAGCCGAGTAGTCTTTCCCTTTACGTTTTCCTAGTTGATTTCTACGTTAAACTCAACGATTTTTTTACGAACGTAACCTATATTTTGTAACAATCAAGTTTTATTTCAAACAATTTCGAACAGCTCATTTTCATTAACATTTTCAATGGAGATCTCATTTTCGTCATCAGACAAGCTTCTTCTTCCTCGTCGCACTGCCCATCGCGACCTAGTTCTTTTTCTCTGACCTTGCGAAGAATGTCCAGCCCTTTTGCACCGATTGGCCCATCTGGTTTGAAGCACGCTATTTTTGTATCATATCAAATGACATCTAGATGAAAGAAGAATATTTCATCGGAATTATCAATCAGAAATTAATTACAAAAACCTATTCATCTTCTGCGATTTATATATCCCGATCAATGTTCGCGAAATATTCAAACTGGCGTTGCGTAGAGTTGAGAGACTCGGCATCACTAGGTGGGATAGCTTTCGCACCACTAGGGTCCACGCAGTTGATACAACATCACTGAAGTTGCTTTTTAGATGCATAGTCGATTTCTGGAAATATAAAAAATTCACACGAAAAAAAGACTGAGGAAAATGAGTGACAAGTCTTAATTGAAGGTGGGGCCTTATTAGAAGATATACGGTATTAGAATAAAAAATTTTCAAATAAACATTTTTCAAAATTTGCGGTGCCTTCGAAACCGAAAAGGTTGAAAAATAATCCCTCCTCTATTAATCCCCACCCTATAATAATCCCCACTTCCCGAGGAGATTGAAAAATAATCCCTGGGGATTAAAAGAGGTTATACGGTATGTTTTGAACATTTTTCCGAGAGTTTTCAGCCAGCGTATAGTAATTTTAGTAACTATCACAGAAATGCTGCCATTCTTTTGACAAAATACATAAAATATATATATGACTTTAGTAGTATACAGTGGCAGCTCTGTTGTTGGTTGCTGTGGTTGTTGTATGCACGAAGCTTCCATACTCAGGCATATTACTGACTACAGCATTAGTTGATGTAGATGGACTAGTGTTCAGTTTAGGTATGCAACAGCAACACCTAAAAACAGGATTTGAATCAAAATCACACGTTTTCTGTCTCTAGGGTTGTTAAGCGAAAAGCCGAAATGTCAAAAAAATTTCGCCTGAAATTGCGTTTTTATCTATGTTGACATCACATTTTTTGTTAAGTCTTACAGGAAAAGATGCGTAAGGGTCATATAAAAATCACAGATATTTATCCAAAAACATTTTCGGATGAAAAGCCGAAAATAAAAAATTCTTCCTTCGGCTTTTCAGGCCGAAAATGTTTTTATATAGCGTATCAAGCGTATCACATCGGGAACAGCGGAAGTAAAGCTTTCTGCCATCACGACTAAAATTAAAGAGAAAAAACTATTACTTTTACGGCTAAAATGGTTACCTTCTATTAGTCAAACGATACTGCCTTTTCATGCCGTTCTCGTCATCAATCACCAAAATAGTAGGAGCCAATTTTGCGGACAATTCAAGCTGGAAGAAAAAACTAATAAGTTAATGCCTAAACCTTGTCTCTCTCATTACCTTTATCGGAGGCAAGTCGACCGGCGGCATATTCAAGCTGCCTCGAGATCTTTTGGCGCGATTAAAGCTTCTCTCATTGTAGCTGAAAATGGCTAACCGTTAAATTCCATCTAAAAAACTTTATCTCTTCAAAAAACAAACTTCAGATATCTTGCTGGAATTATAACTGTTTTTGGGCGCATAAATGAAGGAACATAGTTTTCGCCGACAATATTTGCTTGGGAGTAGAGACTCCTTGCGGCCAGCACATATGAGTTGTATCTGAAACAAGGTTGTTATCAAGTAAAACATAATTATGCAAATTTGTCAAAACCATTCTTACTCTTTTTCGGTAGGGCAAATCACTTTTATCTCCTCAACCTAAAATTAGAACTATAAGAACCACAGATTTTAACCAAGAAGAGCTACCTGATCCGAGTAAGGACTGCGGTGAATCCAATCTGTGAAAATGCGCAAAATAAGTTCACATCCCACATTCAAGTCGATGCCCGGAAAGTACGATGGAAATGCAATGGTTGTAGCTCCCTCTTCTGATGACCGATCCAGCGAATTACGCACGCTCAAGTAGACTGAACGAAGATCAATTTCACGTGATAGGTCCAGATTCATCGGGACAACTGTGTGAGCAATAACTGAAAGAGACATATTGGAATCACATAGCCAAGGAGAGTGAAGACACTTACGCTTGAAATTGGCTGCGGCAAACGAATTTGTAACTCTGCAGGAAGTAGGAGCAAGCCCAATAAAGTTTTGACATTCCTTAAAAAACAAAATTTTTTCGAATTATTTACTCTAAAATCACCTCAATAAGCTGTGGACCTGCCATCTGATGCAACTGCTCAAAGAATGCTGGTCCAGCGAGAACATCTGGGGCACAAAAATTGATAACCTGAAAACACTAGATTATTCTCGTATAATTAAACCAATAGTCGAACAAGCTTACCACATCTGTGCGAATATCCGCGAATTTCTCCTTGCAAACTACCACTACAGAAAGTTAAATAAACTAAGGATGTTGTGGAATTGTGATATGCAATGGTCTACCTTTTTCCTTAAACAGCGATTTTTTCTGAGGCTGCTGTTGCTGATGCATATTTGTGCCATACATTTACTCAGACAAGGATATAAGCTGAAAAAGAGTATATAGCAAAAAGTGTTTGGTTTTAGCCAAGTGTGACTCAAAAGTCGCAATAAAACAGTGAAAAGGGCACATTGGTGAACTCGATGGAGCAGACACAAATAGATTCGAAAATTAGTAACGCCACTGAACACAAATACAGGGAGTTCAAAAGCAAGTTGTGGATTGTTTCGCAATTTTCCTTGTTTCGAGTCATTTGAACCAAGGCGGCAAATTTGAAATGTGATTTTGTAGGTAAAAGTAACCACGTATTACTGTGTAATATTACTTAACAGAAACTGTTCACACCACATGTTCGATGTGAAGTTGCAGTTCATTCTTTCAAGGGCTCTCGCAAAATTATTAGAGAAAAATTTAACTTCTTTTTTTCATGTATCTAATAAAAGTAGGCTTTTTTGTTCACTATTCACTTTTTCTAAAGAGGGGGCGAGGCACAAATGTGGGTCTCGAACAGCCCACAAACTAAAAAAGATGTTAAAACTTCTATCAACCTTAAAGTAGGACAAGGATGGGAGCACTTAACCTTGACCCCCACCAGTCGATTAACCTTGACCCCCACCAGTCAATTAACCTGCGAAATAAAAAAAAATATTTATTTATCTATATTTATTATTATCTATATTTATTACCTATATTATCTATATTATCGCTCGAGATTATTACTAAGATCACTCAGCACTAACTTCCTTCTATTTGACTAAACAAATATTAACTCTTGTACATCATATATCTTAGCTTTCATTTATCTAATATCATTGTCTTTTGTATAACTAATAAACTTTATACGATATTTTATATGAACACAGATAATCATTCACTGATGATTTCAAAACAAACAAATAACAACCATAACAATGAACAGGTTTGGAATGTAGAGTATAGGGTGGCGAAAACACGGAAAATTTGAAAATTTCGTCCAAAGTAGCCCTTTGTCTGGTCGGTATCAGTATAAACCAAAAACATAAATTACCGTATAACCTCCATTAATCCACCACCCTCTATTAATCCCCCGCCCTCTAATAATCCGCCCTTAATTTTATACGAAGCCGAGTAGTCTTTCCCTTTACGTTTTCCTAGTTGATTTCTACGTTAAACTCAACGATTTTTTTACGAACGTAACCTATATTTTGTAACAATCAAGTTTTATTTCAAACAATTTCGAACAGCTCATTTTCATTAACATTTTCAATGGAGATCTCATTTTCGTCATCAGACAAGCCTTCTTCTTCCTCGTCGCACTGCCCATCGCGACCTAGTTCTTTTTTCTCTGACCTTGCGAAGAATGTCCAGCCCTTTTGCACCGATTGGCCCATCTGGTTTGAAGCACGCTATTTTTGTATCATATCAAATGACATCTAGATGAAAGAAGAATATTTCATCGGAATTATCAATCAGAAATTAATTACAAAAACCTATTCATCTTCTGCGATTTATATATCCCGATCAATGTTCGCGAAATATTCAAACTGGCGTTGCGTAGAGTTGAGAGACTCGGCATCACTAGGTGGGATAGCTTTCGCACCACTAGGGTCCACGCAGTTGATACAACATCACTGAAGTTGCTTTTTAGATGCATAGTCGATTTCTGGAAATATAAAAAATTCACACGAAAAAAAGACTGAGGAAAATGAGTGACAAGTCTTAATTGAAGGTGGGGCCTTATTAGAAGATATACGGTATTAGAATAAAAAATTTTCAAATAAACATTTTTCAAAAATTTGCGGTGCCTTCGAAACCGAAAAGGTTGAAAAATAATCCCCTCCCTCTATTAATCCCCCACCCTATAATAATCCCCCACTTCCCGAGGGAGATTGAAAAATAATCCCCCTGGGGGATTAAAAGAGGTTATACGGTATGTTTTGAACATTTTTCCGAGTTTTTCAGCCAGCGTATAGTAATTTTAGTAACTATCACAGAAATGCTGCCATTCTTTTGACAAAATACATAAAATATATATATGACTTTAGTAGTATACAGTGGCAGCTCTGTTGTTGGTTGCTGTGGTTGTTGTATGCACGAAGCTTCCATACTCAGGCATATTACTGACTACAGCATTAGTTGATGTAGATGGACTAGTGTTCAGTTTAGGTATGCAACAGCAACACCTAAAAACAGGATTTGAATCAAAATCACACGTTTTCTGTCTCTAGGGTTGTTAAGCGAAAAGCCGAAATGTCAAAAAAATTTCGCCTGAAATTGCGTTTTTATCTATGTTGACATCACATTTTTTGTTAAGTCTTACAGGAAAAGATGCGTAAGGGTCATATAAAAATCACAGATATTTATCCAAAAACATTTTCGGATGAAAAGCCGAAAATAAAAAATTCTTCCTTCGGCTTTTCAGGCCGAAAATGTTTTTATATAAATATCCGTGATTTTTATATGACCCTTACGTGATTTTGGTGTCATTAGAAAGCTTATATTCTAGGCTATCTTTTACTGTAAGACTTTACAAAAAAATTCTATGTCAACATGGATAAGAAGGAGGAGAATTTTTTTTTGACATTTCGGCCTTTCGCTCAACAACAACCAAATCGCAAAAAGGTGGACGCAGCATCGAGCTGGAGGACATATCGAGAGATGCACTATCGAGAGTCGACTGTATAACGACTAGGGTCCTACACTTTTTTACCCTTAATTTGGCCAGTTGGCTTTTGGCCCTATTAGACTTTAAGGGGCAACATTTTTTGCCTTGGTCCCCCCTGTTGTTTTTTGAAGTTTTTTAAATTTGTTTATTTACAAAAATTAGAAAGTGGGCTATAATTTTTTTGCGTTTTTTTATTGTTTAAGTATGCTATGTGTGTGTGGTGCACATTACACTATAAGCATTACACTATGTGCCGTACAGTCTTTTCACTTTGTGTTTCATATGTGCCCATTGTCCCTCACATTTGTTCGTATGAATATTTATTAGAAGTCCATTTTCTACGACTATTCTAAACAAACTTATATACAAATCACATCTCCTGGGCCAAAATATGCATATAATTACCGCGAAAAACTGCCCTTATGGCAAATAGTGTAATGCTTATATCCAACAGATCGTCCTAATTTCTTACCTAGCTTTCGATAGGCAGGCCATTCATCGCTGATGATAGTTGTTCCCGGTAAAATATGCTTGCGGATGAGACGTAAGAGTGTCTTCTTTTTGCGATCCTTCACTCGGATAGCAAATGCCAATCCACCTATAACTCTAATTGCTAACCAATAAGAACAGAACTTTTTATATGCAAACCTGCCCCACGTTCTATACCTCCGAACACCCACTGTGACGCACCCCTACGGAAACGACCTCGGTTGTACTTTCTTTCAAACTTCTTTCTTTTTTTCTTTCTTCTTTCAAAAAACAAAAGAGGGGACCAAGGCAAAAAATGTTGCCCCCTAAAGTCTAATAGGGCCCATACGTAGTTGGGCCCATAGTTGGCTTTTGCCAGTTCTGCTTTTACAGTGTGGGCCCAAATATAGGTTTCGATTACGCTGGTGACTTTTCAAAAAATAATAAATATTTTTGCCACTCAGAACACAAAACCTCAAAATAACGACACCCGTTTTCGTTATATCGAAGTTTTTTTAAGTGGCAAAATTATTTAGTTTTCGAAAAATGATCGGCAAAAAAAGAATCCTTACTATTTTTAATACAAGACCAACAAAAGACAACTCGCAAAATATCACAAATTAGTGTTAAAAAGTGTCAGGCCCTAGGCGGGAGCAAACTTGAAGGGGTGGTTTTACATCAAGAAGCGACTGTAATTTAGTTTTAGGAGTTTTGGTGAGGGGGCGTCCTCTTTACTTGCTTCGATGTAAAATTCAACTAACCTGGAGCTGCTCGGTGTCAGTCGACTACTTTCTTCATTATCTATATAATCGCCGTCCAAGCTCACACGTCGCTTTCTGCACAATCGGCAGATGGAACAAAATGACTTTCGGAATTCCTGGTTGGTGAATAGATAGATTAGTAGTTTTGAGCTGGAGCCACCAATAGCCAGCCTAAACTTATAGAAATATTTTTGAGACACAAAGTTCATGAATACAAACCACATAAAGGCGAATTTCATGGTTCCCCAGTCGGCTGGGTGGATAAGATAGGATGGAAGGAATTGTACCAAAATGATTGGCAACCACGCCAAAATAAAAGAGATCAGCAAGAACAGAGTCACCACAAAGTTCTCATCTGTTTCAACTATTGAGCGCTGACTGTCCTCCAGCTAGAGCCAAAATTTTTTTAATTGGTGGAAGATTAACTCATGGTCACATTTGATGTTTCAAAATTTTTTGGATAACCCCAGTAGCCTAGACAATTATTTCAGATTTAAAATGTTTCTGCCGTAACTTTTGGCTGCTATGGCAGCAGTGCTGCCAAATCTTATTGGCTAGTATTGTTCGAAAAATGCGTGTATCTTGATTTTACTGGGTTTTTTTTGTTAAAATCCGCGGGTTTTGAAAACGCGACTCCTTATTTGCAAAACGAAAAAAGGAAAGATTCAAAACAAATTTCTAGTCTCCATCTTTATTTGCGGTATCCCATTAATGGCAAAAAGCTTAATTTTTCATATATATTTGGTGAAATAATTGCAACCTTGCAAGAAGAAGAGAACAATAAGTAAGAAAGAACTTATTGGATCAGTCCACATTTTGATACAGTGTGGACCAAAAAAAACGGCGTTTCAAATCTTTTTTCAAACAACGTTTTCTCAATTCGTTTACCACACTTTTTCTAAGCGATATATACCATTTTGTAGCTCTTGAATAGAACTTTCAAACAAAAAAAGTTTTGTCTCCTTATGTTCAAAACATTTTGACAAAAGGTCCTCCGAAACAGTGGCAACATGTTTACTGATTTTCTTACGCTTTCAGCATGTTTTTTTGCATTCTCATCCTCTTTCTTGAATGGTGAGCTGTACAGAAACCTGCTCTCGGATCTTGTGATACCGAATTGCCGTGAACTCTATCCAGAAGGTTGGTTTTGTTTTGGGTTTCAATGAACACCATTTGACTTTAGGCGGATTCATCTTTCATCAAGACGGGGCTCGGCCACACACTGCTCAACTGACGCAAGAACTGCTCGAAGAAGAGGCTCCAGGATTCATCAAGAAAGACGAGTGGCCAGCCTATTCTTCGGACTTAAATCCCTGCGACTACCGGCTCTGGGCATGGATGGTGAAGAAGGTGTACGAATGCGGAAATCCTGCCAGCCTTCCAACTTTGCGGCAGAAAATCGAAGAAGTCTGTGTGAAATTGAGCGTGGAAACCTGCCGGCAGTGGATAGAAGAGTTCAAGCCAAGGTTGGAGAAATGCGTCGAAAGTAACGGAAAGCATATTCAGCAGTATTTCAATAGGATCTGAAGTTGTTACGAATTTTTGTGTTGTTATTGTTCGGAATTTTCAGTAAAATATTACTTTGTTTGGGAGGGCTGATTTGTTGATTGGAATTCATTTTTTTGACCTAAACTTTTTTTTGTTTGAAAGTTCTATTCAAGAGCTACCAAATGGTATATGGCACTAAGAAAAAGTATGGTAAACAAATTGAGAAAAAAAAAGGAAAAAAATTCCAAAACCAAAAAATCTAATAGTCCAACACACTATAGGAACTGAATGTTAAATTGTTAATAAATTTTAAACCACAAAATTACCTCCTCAGGTTTTTGCATGGCCGCAAAAATGCCGAAAGAGGTGAAGGCTACCGTGCAAATAGAAGGGAAGAGCACTAAAACACCCAAAGTTAAGCTGTAGGCCATTGTGGAGGACCAATTGAGCACGCACAGCTCAAATCTATAATGTCAGGAAGTCAGTGTGGATAAGTTACGAAGCAAATGTATTTACTCAGGGTAGTAGTTGACCTCCATTTTGGCCACAATTATAGGACAAGCTAGTAGGATGGCTGCAATAGAGTCACAATAAAAAATTATTTATGTTGAGGACGATTAGGTTGTGGAGAAAGTTCACGCCTAGTCCTAGGACTGGAGCCGGTTTTTTCATTTTCTGTCTTTTGGTTTTTTATCAAAAAAAAAACCCAGAAAAGCAGAAATTTTAGTCAACGTCCTCTTGACTAAAATTCTAAACACAATTTTTTTTCAATAAACTTGAAAAAAGAGATTTTAAAAAAATCTAATTTTTTTTAAAGAAATTTCTGTTTTCTGGTTAATGCGTATGTGAAAGTATTTAGAAAAATCAGCCTGATTCCCTAAGCTTATTATGCCTTTTTGGTTAAAATATCTTTCTTTTCTACGAATTTCAATTATTTTTGGAATTTTTCCGCAACTATTGATACATAACTATTGATAGTACAATACTCAACCCCAAGCCACCTCCATGCATCCAGAGTCACTTTCGAGTGATGTGTGTCTAAGGTATGTGGGTGTGCGCATCTCAACCCCAAGCCACCTCCATGCATCCAGAGTCACTTTCGAGTGATGTGTGTCTAAGGTAAGTGGGTGTGCGCATCTCAACCCCAAGCCACCTCCATGCATCCAGAGTCACTTTCGAGTGATGTGTGTCTAAGGTAAGTGGGTGTGCATCTCAACCCCAAGCCACCTCCATGCATCCAGAGTCACTTTCAGTGATGTGTGTCTAAGGTATGTGGGTGTGCGCATCTCAACTCCAAGCCCTCCATGCATCCAGAGTCACTTTCGAGTGATGTGTGTCTAAGGTAAGTGGGTGTGCATCTCAACCCAAGCCACCTCCATGCATCCAGAGTCACTTTCGAGTGATGTGTGTCTAAGGTAAGTGGGTGTGCGCATCTCAACCCCAAGCCACCTCCATGCATCCAGAGTCACTTTCGAGTGATTTGTGTCTAAGGTATGTGGGTGTGCGCATCTCAACCCCAAGCAACCAAGCCCTCTGCGCCCCGAAGGGTTTGAGAGTTAGAGATGCGCGCACTCACTTACCTTAGACACGTAGGATACCTGAAAAAAGGGGGACCAAGGGAAAAAAATTTGAAAAAAAACCAAAGGGGACCAAGGCGAAATTGGGGGGTACCTAAAGGTGAATAGTGCCCAACTTTTTTTTTATCGTTTTTAGCGTATCAAAAATTACTTAGGAGGCATACAAACCTTATTCACAGTTAACAAAAAAGGGGCCTCCCCCCAAGTGCACAAGTACCGATGAACCCAAAAATAACCAACAAAAAATCACCTTGGGTGATCAAAACGATATTGGAAGACATAGTTTTTATTAATAAAAACACAAAGTTTTGAAAAAAAAAAATTCTAAACAAAACTCCAACAAAACTGACAAAACCCGCCGCTTTTTTTTGCTAACCCGTAGGTGGAAAAATAGCGAGAGAAACCAATTATATTTACCTGTGATCCAAGAGAATAGAATCCAGCATTTACATCTGGTCATGGTGTGTTCGCACTCATATCTGGACGGTTTCATGAATGCGGAGTACCTGTCCACCCCTATCCATGCTGCAATCAAATGATTTTTATGACTTGATGGTGGAATAAATTTTCGCGTGAGTCACCAACCGAGTGTGTAGATGGTGGAAGACAGGAGCACAATGTGCAAATAGCTGGAACACTTGCATATAAAAGAGTCATCTCCAGAGAAATTCCAATGTGGAGAAAGGGTTGAGTACTGTATATAAGTGATTATTGCAGGCACTTAACTGTGGTGGATACTTACAATACTCAGGGGCACTATCAGCAGGGCACACAGTAAATCGGCCAAGGCGAGCGATATCTGTATAATACCACTTTTACGAAGTTTTTAAAAGAAAATTCAAATTTTTGGCGCTAGTATAGAATACCCCCCCAGCCCCAAATCAGACCTTCTAAAAATCGTTGTAACTACCCTTTGGAACAACAAGTTTAGGCTTAGCCCTTAGGCTTAGGGGTAGGCCAGGGTATGGAAGTTGTGACTAATAAGTGTTTTACGCACTTTTTCTGGGGTCTGGAACATATATTTGGGTGTTCTTTACTTAGGCTTAGGGTAGGCCAGCGTATGGAAGTTGTGACTAATAAGTGTTTTACGCACTTTCTGGGGTCTGAAACATATATTTGGGTGCTCTTTACTTAGGCTTAGGGTAGGCCAGCGTATGGAAGTTGTGACTAATAAGTGTTTTACGCACTTTTCTGGGGTCTGAAACATATATTTGGGTGTTCTTTACTTAGGCTTAGGGTAGGCCAGGGTATGGAAGTTGTGACTAATAAGTGTTTTACGCACTTTTCTGGGGTCTGGAACATATATTTGGGTGTTCTTTACTTAGGCTTAGGGTAGGCCAGCGTATGGAAGTTGTGACTAATAAGTGTTTTACGCACTTTTCTGGGGTCTGAAACATATATTTGGGTGTTCTTTACTTAGGCTTAGGGTAGGCCAGGGTATGGAAGTTGTGACTAATAAGTGTTTTACGCACTTTTCTGGGGTCTGAAACATATATTTGGGTGTTCTTTACTTAGGCTTAGGGTAGGCCAGGGTATGGAAGTTGTGACTAATAAGTGTTTTACGCACTTTTCTGGGGTCTGAAACATATATTTGGGTGTTCTTTACTTAGGCTTAGGGTAGGCCAGGGTATGGAAGTTGTGACTAATAAGTGTTTTACGCACTTTTCTGGGGTCTGAAACATATATTTGGGTGTTCTTTACTTAGGCTTAGGGTAGGCCAGCGTATGGAAGTTGTGACTAATAAGTGTTTTACGCACTTTTCTGGGGTCTGAAACATATATTTGGGTGTTCTTTACTTAGGCTTAGGGTAGGCCAGGGTATGGAAGTTGTGACTAATAAGTGTTTTACGCACTTTTCTGGGGTCTGAAACATATATTTGGGTGTTCTTTACTTAGGCTTAGGGTAGGCCAGCGTATGGAAGTTGTGACTAATAAGTGTTTTACGCACTTTTCTGGGGTCTGGAACATATATTTGGGTGTTCTTTACTTAGGCTTAGGGTAGGCCAGCGTATGGAAGTTGTGACTAATAAGTGTTTTACGCACTTTTCTGGGGTCTGAAACATATATTTGGGTGTTCTTTACTTAGGCTTAGGGTAGGCCAGCGTATGGAAGTTGTGACTAATAAGTGTTTTACGCACTTTTCTGGGGTCTGGAACATATATTTGGGTGTTCTTTACTTAGGCTTAGGGTAGGCCAGCGTATGGAAGTTGTGACTAATAAGTGTTTTACGCACTTTTCTGGGGTCTGAAACATATATTTGGGTGTTCTTTACTTAGGCTTAGGGTAGGCCAGCGTATGGAAGTTGTGACTAATAAGTGTTTTACGCACTTTTCTGGGGTCTGAAACATATATTTGGGTGTTCTTTACTTAGGCTTAGGGTAGGCCAGCGTATGGAAGTTGTGACTAATAAGTGTTTTACGCACTTTTCTGGGGTCTGAAACATATATTTGGGTGTTCTTTACTTAGGCTTAGGGTAGGCCAGCGTATGGAAGTTGTGACTAATAAGTGTTTTACGCACTTTTCTGGGGTCTGGAACATATATTTGGGTGCTCTTTACTTAGGCTTAGGGTAGGCCAGCGTATGGAAGTTGTGACTAATAAGTGTTTTACGCACTTTTCTGGGGTCTGGAACATATATTTGGGTGTTCTTTACTTAGGCTTAGGGTAGGCCAGCGTATGGAAGTTGTGACTAATAAGTGTTTTACGCACTTTTTCTGGGGTCTGGAACATATATTTGGGTGCTCTTTACTTAGGCTTAGGGTAGGCCAGCGTATGGAAGTTGTGACTAATAAGTGTTTTACGCACTTTTCTGGGGTCTGAAACATATATTTGGGTGCTCTTTACTTAGGCTTAGGGTAGGCCAGCGTATGGAAGTTGTGACTAATAAGTGTTTTACGCACTTTTCTGGGGTCTGGAACATATATTTGGGTGCTCTTTACTTAGGCTTAGGGTAGGCCAGCGTATGGAAGTTGTGACTAATAAGTGTTTTACGCACTTTTCTGGGGTCTGGAACATATATTTGGGTGCTCTTTACTTAGGCTTAGGGTAGGCCAGCGTATGGAAGTTGTGACTAATAAGTGTTTTACGCACTTTTCTGGGGTCTGGAACATATATTTGGGTGCTCTTTACTTAGGCTTAGGTAGGCCAGCGCATGGAAGTTGTGACTAATAAGTGTTTTACGCACTTTTCTGGGGTCTGGAACATATATTTGGGTGCTCTTTACTTAGGCTTAGGGTAGGCCAGCGTATGGAAGTTGTGACTAATAAGTGTTTTACGCACTTTTCTGGGGTCTGGAACATATATTTGGGTGCTCTTTACTTAGGCTTAGGGTAGGCCAGCGTATGGAAGTTGTGACTAATAAGTGTTTTACGCACTTTTCTGGGGTCTGGAACATATATTTGGGTGTTCTTTACTTAGGCTTAGGGTAGGCCAGCGTATGGAAGTTGTGACTAATAAGTGTTTTACGCACTTTTTCTGGGGTCTGGAACATATATTTGGGTGTTCTTTACTTAGGCTTAGGGTAGGCCAGCGCATGGAAGTTGTGACTAATAAGTGTTTTACGCACTTTTCTGGGGTCTGGAACATATATTTGGGTGTTCTTTACTTAGGCTTAGGGTAGGCCAGCGCATGGAAGTTGTGACTAATAAGTGTTTTACGCACTTTTCTGGGGTCTGGAACATATATTTGGGTGCTCTTTACTTAGGCTTAGGGTAGGCCAGCGTATGGAAGTTGTGACTAATAAGTGTTTTACGCACTTTTCTGGGGTCTGGAACATATATTTGGGTGCTCTTTACTTAGGCTTAGGGTAGGCCAGCGTATGGAAGTTGTGACTAATAAGTGTTTTACGCACTTTTCTGGGGTCTGAAACATATATTTGGGTGCTCTTTACTTAGGCTTAGGGTAGGCCAGCGTATGGAAGTTGTGACTAATAAGTGTTTTACGCACTTTTCTGGGGTCTGGAACATATATTTGGGTGCTCTTTACTTAGGCTTAGGGTAGGCCAGCGTATGGAAGTTGTGACTAATAAGTGTTTTACGCACTTTTTCTGGGGTCTGGAACATATATTTGGGTGCTCTTTACTTAGGCTTAGGGTAGGCCAGCGTATGGAAGTTGTGACTAATAAGTGTTTTACACTTTTCTGGGGTCTGGAACATATATTTGGGTGCTCTTTACTTAGGCTTAGGGTAGGCCAGCGTATGGAAGTTGTGACTAATAAGTGTTTTACACTTTTTCTGGGGTCTGGAACATATATTTGGGTGCTCTTTACTTAGGCTTAGGGTAGGCCAGCGTATGGAAGTTGTGACTAATAAGTGTTTTACGCACTTTCTGGGGTCTGGAACATATATTTGGGTGCTCTTTACTTAGGCTTAGGGTAGGCCAGCGCATGGAAGTTGTGACTAATAAGTGTTTTACGCACTTTTCTGGGGTCTGGAACATATATTTGGGTGCTCTTTACTTAGGCTTAGGGTAGGCCAGCGTATGGAAGTTGTGACTAATAAGTGTTTTACGCACTTTTCTGGGGTCTGGAACATATATTTGGGTGCTCTTTACTTAGGCTTAGGGTAGGCCAGCGCATGGAAGTTGTGACTAATAAGTGTTTTACGCACTTTTCTGGGGTCTGGAACATATATTTGGGTGCTCTTTACTTAGGCTTAGGGTAGGCCAGCGTATGGAAGTTGTGACTAATAAGTGTTTTACACTTTTCTGGGGTCTGGAACATATATTTGGGTGCTCTTTACTTAGGCTTAGGGTAGGCCAGCATGGAAGTTGTGACTAATAAGTGTTTACGCACTTTTCTGGGGTCTGGAACATATATTTGGGTGCTCTTTACTTAGGCTTAGGGTAGGCCAGCGTATGGAAGTTGTGACTAATAAGTGTTTTACGCACTTTTCTGGGGTCTGGAACATATATTTGGTGTTCTTTACTTAGGCTTAGGGTAGGCCAGCGTATGGAAGTTGTGACTAATAAGTGTTTTACGCACTTTTCTGGGGTCTGGAACATATATTTGGGTGCTCTTTACTTAGGCTTAGGGTAGGCCAGCGTATGGAAGTTGTGACTAATAAGTGTTTTACGCACTTTTCTGGGGTCTGGAACATATATTTGGGTGCTCTTTACTTAGGCAGGGGTAGGCCAGCGTATGGAAGTTGTGACTAATAAGTGTTTTACTTTTCTGGGGTCTGGAACATATATTTGGGTGCTCTTTACTTAGGCTTAGGGTAGGCCAGCGTATGGAAGTTGTGACTAATAAGTGTTTTACGCACTTTTCTGGGGTCTGGAACATATATTTGGGTGCTCTTTACTTGGAAGCTTAGGGGTAGGCCAGCGTATGGAAGTTGTGACTAATAAGTGTTTTACGCACTTTTCTGGGGTCTGGAACATATATTTGGGTGCTCTTTACTTAGGCTTAGGGTAGGCCAGCGTATGGAAGCA
>JAMRYI010000919.1:0-59796 GCA_029231635.1 Ditylenchus weischeri | reverse complement strand
GTCGCATAATTCCTGGTTTCCACTAAGTCGCAAGATGAGACATAGTAGGAGTGGCGTGAAAGGAGTTTCCATCGGAGCGGCTTTGATGGTAGTGGGCGGATACACAGGTTAACTTGTTATTTTCTCACTTTGATTAGTTTCAATGTGTTATTTTTAGGTGAAGATCGGTAAAAGAAGCAGAGTTTTACGATCCGCGAGGTGGAATTTTACTAGGATTGTGTGATAACTTTCTTTTCACAATTCAGAGGGGCTCTGGCATCCACTGGCGAGCATGCATCTCAAAAGGCAACTCTTCAAGTTAAACTTTTAAAATCTCCGAAAGTTAGTTTAGGTCGAATTTCGGAATAGCAACCTTGGGCTCTAATGTGATTGTGTGTGGTGGATACAACGACTCTTCTACGACTAATTTGTGTGAATCATTCGAGTGGAGAAATAATACCTGGAGGTTTGTGGATGATGTTACATTTAAAATGTAGTTAGGAAAAGATTTCAGTGCTCTTCCTGAAATGGTATCCAGTCGATCAGCGCTTGGGCCGAATTGAACGTCATCCAATAATCGAGCAAGTTGTCAATGAATACGATTTTGGGCGGCCATTCGGATTTCTCTAATCTCTGTGTCAATTGCTTTTTTTCTTTACTGGTTGTATAAGTAATGTGTAAATAACATAATAAACTGTGTAGATGGTTTTGGTTGTGTTGTGGCCGGGTCACCACTCATTTTGGCAACTTTCATTTGAGCACCGTAGTTTTGGCAAATCGAGTTTGGCCACTCTTTTTTGGCATTCTCGATTGTTGTTTATCTTTCAAGCATAAAGCTACAGTTTTTTTGTTGTTGTGAAACAGTTTTTGAAGGAGCGAAATCTTTGCGATATTTTGCACTATGATGGCGAATCGCTAGAGCGAATTACAATACAATTACAACTTCTGTTACAATGCCAGCGAAAAACAAATTAGAAAATATTTTCTCGGCTGAGATATAGATCCTCAAAGTCGAGGTGTGCGCTTATTGGAGCATGTGAGCCTATTAGTGGAAATGTGGTAACTCCAAAAGTTTTTAACTCAAGAATATTTTAGTTCCAAAAAACTCGATTCCAAAAATTGCCTGTTCCAGACTGATTTCAATTTTAATAGGGTTGCTTAAAGTCCGGACATTTATATTTCGGACATATATCAGGACATATGTCCGGACATTTATGGACATATGCCCAAAATTTCGACATTTATATTAATCAAGCTGTATTCAAAAATTATATCAAGAATTCAATAATTGTTCATGAATACATCAAATTCATCTTCAATTAAATCAATTTCCTCAGCTTCCAGTCCTATTTCTTCCACCGCCTGTGCGAAGCTGTGCTGACCTTCATTTTGAAATCACTCATAAGAAACTAGTCACTCCAACTAATACAAAACCTGTTGCGCAGCTTCGTGTGGATTTCACCTCGGATCGACCAGTTCCTTTCCGTCGAAGCAGCTGAGATTGGCACGTTGTGGAGCGTCTTAACGATCTTTGAGGGAAGCGTTTCCGAAAAGAATGCAGACCACCAGGTTAGCGCATCCATCGTGTTGACTGCGTTCCGCGTAGCGGCGTTTGTCTTTGTCAAAGATTCCCGTCCCGACCAGCCACGAAGCCCATTCGGTCACCTGAAACAGGATGTTATTCCACATTCTAACTTTATTTCTTGTTACCTCTCCTTCATTGCCGGCAAACACTGGATTCTTCACTTCATTCTTCTAGAAATCCTCGTTGTCCCAAAGCATCTTCCGCAGCCGCTCCGCCTCCTTCTGGGTCCCATCGTCGAGAAATTCGAAATCGTGCGAGGACAAAAAGTTATGACGGTTTAAAAGGGTTCAAATTTCTTGGACCACCCTGTAGTTTCTCCCGTATACCGTAGAATTCTGAGTTGTGGTTGTAAATACCGTTACCACTCATTTGGGCACCAATTTCAAATACAGTCGACTCCTTCTATAATGTACACTCGATATAACGGACTCCTCTATAACGGACTGATTTTTTCGGTTTGGTTGGATTTGCCTAGAATAAGGCATATTCTATTCTCTCTAAAGCGGACTCCTCTATAATGGACACCTTAGCCGGTCCCAACCTTACAAACGGACCCTCGATATAACCGACCTGTTTAGTTGGCAGTGAAATATTGAAAAAAAATTCCAGATATTTTTTTAAAAAATTTTTAATCTGCGCAATTTTTTGAAGTAATTCACTCGTTTAAGTCATTCAATGTACTATTTTGTTCATTCTCTTCATAATGTAGCTTTGTGCTGGTTTTAACAACCTTTTTTTTGGGCATCGATGAGTCAATACATGGTAAATCACGTCATTGATACAGCAATGCTCAAATGTGCCACGAGCTAGATGATTTTCTGGGCAACGGACAGAAATTACTTTTTCCCGTTTTGTCTCACGACAAATACTTTTAAACTCTGGTTTTATCCGGTTGCCCATTTTTTTGGCCTAAGAGTGCACGAGTAAAATGAAGCAGAATCAAATAACCTAATTTTTCCGTCCTAACATGATGTACCTCGATGTACCTTGATGTGCCTCCTTTAACATCCTGATGGTATTACTGCTCTCTGAAACCCCGATAAGTTCTTTTGTGTTAAATTAGCTTGGTTGGGTACTTTTATAGCCCCCCCCCCATACTCGGATTTTTTGAAAAGTGACCCAAAATCATTTCCCGAACTCATTTTTTCTGCTCTCTGCGAAAAAAAAAGAAGTATTTCACTTCCTGATTAATCTTTGAATTTTTGAAAAATTTGCCTCCCACCACTCACGGATAGAGGGTCATTTTAAGGTATTTTATCACATTTTTCTTGCTTGAGCTGTAAAAAGACTCTGCTAAATGCATTTTCGATCAAGAGTCTTGCTCGAAATTATGTCTAAGGTAGTGAGTGCGCGCATCTCATCAAGCCCACTGCGTCCCGAAGGGTCTTGCTGGCTTGGAGTTGAGATGCGCACACCCATGTACATTAGACACAAATCACTCAAAATAAAAATAATAACATAATAATAATGATGAAATTTTAGACGAAATATTGACCGAAACCATGATACCCACCCTTATGATCGAAAAAATGTAGGTTACCCGGTTGGTTAGAGATGCGCGCACTCAATTACCTTAGAGATTACCTGGGCATTCAGGTCTGAACTCGTGCAAGCACTACTTGTGGAATATTAAAAAACCCATGTTTTTTGAGCGTCCTATAAGCCGAAATTTCTTCCACACCAAATATTATATCAAGGAATTAACTTCTACCTGATTGTTTTCGACAATAAATTAACCAAAAAAGAGTTTTACAACTTCTCCAATTTATTAAAATTTAAAAACTGTCATGCGCCGATGAAAATCTGTTGCTGGTTTTCCGCTGGATGGTCATCTAAGATGAGGGAGAAACCCTCGTTTTGTCAACAACACTTTGCCCCAAAAACAATGAAGTGTGAGAGAAACTTGTTTTTTCACAAACACTCACTCCTCTCTCACTAAAATTACGCCAAAATTGGTAAAATTCAATTTTTTTCTTCCACCAGTTCAAAAGACAGCCAACAAGTTTGAGGACGAAGGAAGAGTCAAGTGGTCACCGACATTGATACAAAAAAGCAATTTGCGCTTCCTACTTCAGCGGTCCTAACATCACAAACAAATATAATAACAAGCAGGAGAAGAAGCAGACAACAACAAAACAAATGTTTGCTCATGCAGCATACAAATTATCGTCTTTTGCAACACCACGAAATTTTGCTATTACAGTCTAGTCTAGATACGACACTTTTGAGGCTAGTTTTTACCCTCGGTTGAATTTTTATCATACCTCCAATTACACTGCATCCCATTTTGTGGAAATGGAACTTGACTGTATTTGTGATTATGTATGTGATTTTTCATTGACCGAATACAGGCGGCAAATTTTATTTCAAATTTTCATGGCATTTTGACATTTCAAATTACATATGTATTTAATTCATGCTGCATATTGTAAAGAAATAAAAATGCACGGGAAACTTGCTGTCTTCATAATTATAAAAACAATGAGGTGCCGTACGGGCACCGGTGCGGCACCGACCCGCACCGACCCGGTGCCGGTGCAGTGCTGGTGCGGAAAACTTTGGAAGCCGGTGCCGGTGCGGGTGTTTAGAAATTTACATCACTGGCAGAAAGTGTATTTTGGCAAATCTCCTGAAAAATTCCAAAATGCATACCATATAACTTCTGTCATTCTTGATTTCCCTGCTCAAAAGTGACGAAATCAGGGGTTCGATCGCGAATTTCTAAAATAAAGGCATCTAGTGTCAAAAATAAAGGCAATTTAAAGGAATTTTCACCAGCATAAAGGCAACTTAAAGGCATGTTGTCCCTATGCTTCAAACCCGACAAAAATCAACAAAAATACAACTTTATTGACGAACAACATATTTTTCCCCCTTTCCTGCTTTCAACAACTCTTTTCTGCCCAAGAAAGTAGTCATAACTTTTCATAACATTGTCAAAAATGTGCCTTATTTTCCAAAAAAATGAAAGGCAAAATTTTCAAATTAAGGGCAAGCCTTTAATTAAGGGATATAATCGGTCCCCTGGACGAAATGTACTCAAAATAAATTCATTTTTAATTTGATTTATTATAATAGAGCTTCTGTTAATACTTCGAAATTCAATTTCTACTCGTTTTATACCAACTTTGTCTTCCGAACTTCAACGTAGTAGTTATATACCAAAATGTAGCGCAGATTCCTAGCTACATTTTGGTATATAATATACATTGCGTTCAAAAGAAAAAAACCTGGTATAAGAGGCGGAGATTGTATTTAAGAAATTCCGGATTTTGGGGAGGGCGTTTATTAGAGGAAATACGGTGATATTGAATTTGATTTTTGACAAAAAAATCGTCTGCATTAATCTGCTGCTGTGTTTGCCTGCCCATGGAATTGGTTTTAGCTTGATGTCGATTGTCGTATCGCATTTCTTTGTCCTTCAAACTTCTTGATGTTTCTGTAGTTTCCAGTTTTCATAAGAAAACCTTTTCCTTCTATTATCTTCTTGGCGTCCTAACCTATAAATGAAAGTGGGGAAGCGCATTGGCAAATGACAACAAAGCGGATAGCACGCCGCAGAAGCACAAAGCCTCCTCGAAGGTGGTCACGGACGGTAAAATATCGATTAGCGACACTAAATAATTTTTTTTTCAAATTTTTGTCGAAAATTGTCATTTTTCAAGGAAAAAGTTTTTGGAAAGTCTTCCCTAATTTCAAAATCTTGTCCTGAATCCTAATCCGTTGAGATCAGATCAAAATAAATTTTTGATGGCAATTTTGAGTAGATAAGTCCGAAATTTTCCACCACCTACCTACTTTTGTATATACAGTCAACTCTCTATTTAACGAACCCCCTATTTAACGAAACTCTCGATTTAACGAACCCCCTATTTAACGAAACTCTCGATTTAACGAACCTTTTTTGGAATTCCTACTGATAAAGTCACTCTCGATTTAACGAAACTTTCAATTTTTAACGTGTTTTTGTTTAACAACACTAATTTTCGTGTTTTTCTTTACTGTTTACGAAGAACAATGTCTTGTCGACAAGGACGTCATGGATGAGTTGATCGAAGTTTATCGGAGTTGATAAACTTGTTGATCGGAGTTTATCTCAGCTCATGAAATTTATTTCGATCTGATCTCAACGGATTCAAGACAAGATTTTGGTATTAGGGAAGACTTTCCAAAAACTTTTTCTTTGAAAAATGACAATTTTTGACAAAAATTTGAAAAAAAATTCATTTAGTGTCGCTAATCGCAATTTGCGATACTCTTCAATTTGATACTGCAAACCGGAATTCCAAGTTTAATCGTTTATCGATTTTATATAGTTACGGAGTTTGAATAAAATTTGTTTGATTTTCATATGGTCGTCAAGATTTTCTGATTTGATGGTTCAAAAATAAGCGCGCCCCTCCTATTAACGCGCCCTCTGGAGAGCATAAACGCGCCTGTGCGTTAATTAGAGGAAATACGATATACCAACTACTCCCAAAAAGCGGTTTTCGCCACTTATTTTAGTGTTTTAAGGCCTGAAACGTGTAGAAAACATGTTTTAGTTGGGGGAGGCAGTTTTCAAACTTTTTTAAACTTTTTGCTGCGGCGGATCAAAGTAATTCAACCTAAAAGGCTACGTGGACATCCAAAAAAGACAAAAAATATATAATTTGAACATAGTTTTGATAACTGGGACCTACCGCATAAAGAGGCCCTTTAACTCTCAAACACCCTGCGCCCCGAAGGCTTGATAGTTAAAAATTCACGCATAGGCTTACCTTAGACGTGATTCCGAGCAAGACTTATGATCGAAAACGCATATAAAGGCTCTTTTTTAAATTCTAGTAAGAAAAATAAGTAAAAAATAGGGTATCCAGCTACCCTCCACTACCATTTGCCTCAGTCCTCCGATGTAAAAAGTTGAAATTTAGTCAAAAATGTTTTTTTCAAAACATTTTTGCTAAACATTTTCAGCCTTCCCCACTAAGAACATGTTTTCTACACGTTTCAAACCTGAAAACACATAAAAGAGATACACACGTAGAGACATAAATTGTCAGATTGAAGTTAGTAGGACCAAAAATTACAACGGAATTCCAAAATGCAAAAAAATCAGTAAATTGCTGTTAAAATTAACTACCAGTATGTGTCATAACTCTGAACCTGCAGGAATCGAACCTGCAGCTTTCAGTTTTCCGGGCTGATGTGCTACCATTACACTACGCCGCCGCCTCTTCCATTTTTCTTAAGGGCCTATGTATATCTGCTCTCTTTACACTGACTAAAAATTTGAAAAAAACACGAAGAGTTATGACACATATTGGTATTTTGCAGCCCCACTTCAATTGCAACCTTTCCTTGTGCAATACAAATTCAAAACGCATATTTGTTCTTTGATTGGTGGTTAAGTTTTGGGTTTACACACAAAAATATATAACTAGTTATCAGATGTTCCACCTCGCAATCTTTGTTTTGTCCAAAAAACCGTGAAGGTCAATCAAAGGAGTTGAATTTACCCCCGACCAGCTGTCTATCCGATCCCGCCTCTAAAATTTCAAACAGGTTTCTTGCGCTCTTCAAAATAATTAGTGCTGCACTCCCAGTTGGCTGTGGACAAATAACACACACAGGCACACCATATTTTGAAGCCAAGAGGGCAACCTCCGAGGCAGACCAATTTGAGGTAGAGCCAAGTTTTTAAGTATATTGATGTTTGGCTTGATCAAATATTTCTTACTGACAAATTTTTTTAATATGTTTGCAAAATTATTTTTTGTTAGTCAGCATTTTATTTTAGTCAGTTCTACAGTTGCCAACAATTGATAGTTTACGGACCGTAAATTTTTAAACATCAGTCATTATACAGTCAACCCTCGATTTAACGTCACCTCCCCCCCCTTCCCACCTAGGGTCCGACACTTTTTTACCCCAATTTTTAAAGCTTTTTGCCAGTTGTCTTCGGTCAGTCTAGTGTGAAATATCGCAAGGATTTAGATTTTGCCGATTGTTTTTGTATATGTCAACAGTTTTGCCGAAAAGACCCGCGGGTACTCGATTTAACGTCACCCTATTTTGAAAAAGGGGTGACGTCAAATCGAGGGTTGACTGTAGCATGAATTTTTTGTTTATCTAAAAATGCAATTGCTCATTTTTTCAGCGTTTTTATTGATCTACAAGATAGCCGTACTCAATTTTTGAGAACACTTTAAATTTTTGAGAGTTTCATTATCACTTGGAAACTACTCTTGTTTTTAATGGACAATTGATAGTACAGTCAACTCTCGATAACCCGCCACCCTACTTTCAAAATAGGGTGGCGGCTTATCGAGAGGCGTGGATCCTGGTGGCAAAATCTTTAACATTTTTAAAATTGATCGGCAAAATGAAAATCCTTGCAATATTTGGCACGAGACTGACAAATCATATTAGGCAAAAAAATTTTCAAAATTTGAGGTAAACTGGGGAACCAACTTGAGGGGGTGGCGGGTTATCGAGAGTCGAATGTATACACTTTTTCCCTTATGACTTTTTTTCGTTTTTTTCATCCTTTTTAGAGCTAAAAAGTTTAGGTCTGCATTATTTAAAAACGGCTCAAATTGAATTTCCCCACTAAATTTTTAAATTTCCTTCAGTATACATAGTCATTTGTGCAATTCAAGCCAAACTTTTGTGGGAATTTGATTGTTATAGTCTGAAAATAACATGGATTGCTCAGAATCCCACGCCAGAGCGGCCAACAGGCCTCTGAAAACTGGGGTTTCAAGTCACAATTTTTGTCTGTGTGGCAACTATTGACCTTTTCGGGCTGTATGTGGTTGCAAGGTCACTCTCTATGTGCCTTCGTGCTCTATAGTCAAGGAGGTATGGCTAGGCCTATATAACATAACTGTAGGAGCAAGTTAACTGCAAGAGGCTGCCTAGCGGGAGTTAACTTATTTTCAGGTCTTACCGCAATACTTGTTCCTAATATATGCTAGAACTACATCTGACAGATAAAATTTTATCTGTCAGATAAAATCGATTGGTATTTATCTGATAGATAAACTTATCGGTTCAGATAACTTTATCTGTTCTGTGCCATCAATTGCATAAGAAAGATCTTCGGTTCCTGCGATTTTGCTGCCGACATTCTTCTTTCTCTTTTGCTTGCCACTTTTAAGCTTTTGAGGCACTTTAAACTAGGCATATTTTGATACGTTTGGCTAGGGGAATCAATAGAGAGTTTACGATACATGATTTTTAGACGAAAAATAAATTTATGCTAATATACCACCTATTTATTGTGATTCTCTTCGCCCAAATTCTCGATGGTCAATTCTCGAGAAAAAGAGCATTTAACAACCAGCCTGCTCTGGTTGCACCACCTCGAAATCCAATAAGACGAGCAAGGCAAGGTCTAACAAGTGTGTTTGTGAGCAGGCAACGCCCGGCAAATGCCAACTTCAGACCAATGAGAGTGCCACCACCACAATCTAGGTGAACAGTTTACTTTTTCATAGACATATTTCTATAAAATATCTAACAACCAATCTTTTTTGTGAAAAATAAAGGGTGATCCAACTTTTATACCCACATTGGTTTTGATCGTGACTATTTTTATATGCATCACAACCTTTTCACGATCACTTACAGCATTAGAAAAAATTCATACAAAATTCGGCACAATTTTTCTTACTGGTCAAATCGAAATCCACGTTGTTATGCCGAAGAGCCCCTTCATTCTCCAAGGGTGACTGTGCGGACGGGTATTGGCTGTTATGGTGCCGAATAGGTGGATTAGTCGGAATCCTACACCTGAGTGTACTTTTTCTGTTGGGATTACTTAAAAGCTTGCTCTGCACGGATCAGCCACTGGCCTCCCTGGCTGCCTTAGTAAAATGGATCATCGAAATAATTGGACATTTGATCGAGAGAACAGGGAGTGATTTTCGACGCCTTCTGGAAGTTTGCGTTGAAAGGAATGACATGGCCGAATATAAACGGTCGGAATAATCAAATCAGCAGTCTTTTTAACACTCCGATGGTCGTGCGTAGTACAGGGTGTCAGAAAATAACGTATACGATTGATTTTCTTTATCAAAATTATTTCAGAACACAGCAAATAACAATAAAACAACAGAATTATTCGAAATGACCACCATTGGCATTGACACAGGCCTTCAGCCGCTTTGGAAAATTATCCACTATCTTCTCTAATGTTTCAACGCTCAAATCTTCTCTTAAAATCTTGTGTGCGGCGTCACGGTTCACTCCAAGTTTATTGGCCAACTTTCGCACAGAGTTTTTCTTGGTCGTCGGATTTCGCTTGATCATTGCTTTGGCACGCTGAATATTCTTCTTATTTCTTGCAGTCTTCTTTCGGCCTCGTCCCGGTCGGTCCTCTACCGTTCCACGCTCAATTGCTTTTTGGACTGTGGCTTTGGAAATTCTCAAGTCTGTGGCGATTTTTCCCATAGAATCTCCAAAAGAATGCATTCTAAGTATCGCAGCTCGTAATTCTTTCATTTTTACTGCTAAAAAACCGTTAAATAACAAAACAGCAACAAAAAAATCGTATACGTTATTTTCGGACACCCTGTTATAGGCACTCCTGGTGCAGAATTTCACGCTGAATCTGATTGAGTTTTTGACTTTGGTTTTTTAGTTGGAAAAGAGTGGTCAAAAACTGTCTTGAAAACCTCGTGTTTCATTAAATTAGCTGTAAGTCTAATAAATTTTAAGCATAATAGATGCTAGTAAATGAATGGGGTGTATACCCCTGAATTTTTCTGGGCCTTATTATCATTACTTTTAGAAATCATTTAGCAGATATTTTTTGTGAATGATAGCCCAATTTTCATAATAGCATACATGGGGAAATATTGGAGGTTATTGAAAGCAGGCCAACTTTATAGAACAGATGAAAAAACTGAGGTTCGGGTTCATTTGGAAGATGACCAGAATTTACATGGCTAATGTTCAAATGAAGGCTACCATTAGATTCCACGCCGCGGAAAACCATTCTAGGCTGCAAAAGGCTATGAACCTTTGTTTAAAAATTTCGAGATCTTATCGGGTTTTATGCTTTACGAATTACAAAAAGCTGGATTACCCTGCATAACTTCAGTATTTTTTAATTGCTCGACGCTCTTGAAATCCTACTTTTTTAATTTCTCCTCTGTGAATCCTGCCCCTGCCTGGTTAACGGTAACTATTCTCGCAAATCTGAGCAAAAAATTTATTTTAGGAACATCCAAGATTATGTCAGACTGACAGGGGTGGGGTTCCATGCCAATCTGACAAAATCTGACAAGGGGGTGGAGGGTAGAAGACCTTTTTCTGACAGGAATGTCAGATTTCTCCGCAAATTTTTCGCTAAATATTTTAAGAATTCAAGCTAGATTTCTAAAATTTTAAATTATTTTGTCATATAAAAAAAAATATATAGATATATTTAAATACATAGATTTGAAAATAAATATTTAATTTTCTCATCATGGCTTATATTTCAAGTCATATTAAAACTCATATTAAAGGCAATATTTTTTATGCTCTTGTAACTTAAAAACACGCAATTAACATATAATAAAGGCTTCTGTTATTTTACACTATCATTTTTAAGGTTTTAAACTTCAAAAAAAATGTGCAGAAATAAATTTTGGGTCACAAAGTTGTGTCAGAAAATTGTCAGATTTCAATAAGGGGGGGAGGGGGTGGTAAAGCCCATTCTGACATGTTCTGACAGGGAGGTTGGGGGGTCCCAAAAACGGCCTGTCAGTCTGACATAATTTATGGACGTTCCCTTAGTAAAACAAAAAAGCAAGAATTTTTTTTGGATGCGTTGCCTACGCACAAAACAGCTTGCATTTTTATACTTGCCCATTAATTTTCAGTTTGCCGAGGCGACCCTTTTCTCAGCCGCCTGCAGCTTTGCTTCCAGCACAAAGAAGAGGTAAATTTGATTAACCCTTGGACTACCCTGGGGACATGACCCCAGATTTATGATTACCAGTTTATGCCGATTTTACTGTTCATTATATATTAATATATACAACTTTTTTGTAGCATTTTTAACGCTCTTTCAGATGGCATTAATGGTTAGCCAATAAGATAAATGATTTCAGCCTTATTTCACTTTCAAAAAAATGTGGAGTTAAAAAACAAGAGTTCAGAAAATGGCTAAATTTTAAAAAAAGTTTCATCTTATCGGGTAATACCATCAGAAAGATCATTAACCTTTGTGTTAGAAACTTTTCAATTTTTTTGACTAGTGGCTACACTGTGCATCGCAGCTTTTTATTAAGCTATCAACTCATTTAATAAGATTTCAAAAAAATGCAGAAAAAAGTCTTTGAGTGCAGCTATTTATTCTGAAAATCCGGTCAATTCAAAGACTTTTCTCTGAAAGTTTTGAAGTCTGATTAGATCGGTTAATAGATTAATAAAAAGCTAAGATCCAGAGCTATGTGCTAGAAAAATAAGTTTCTAAGAAATATTTGACAAAAATAGGCATATAAAATTTGAATGGGTAAAATGTTAAGCGTTACGGAGTAAATAATTCATTTGATGGCATAAGTTGCATACAACTGAAATAGTTGTGTACATATTGTAGTCTTTACAGATATTTTAATAATACAGTATGGCCCAAGAAATTCGGCCGATTTCAAATGGCCATAACTTTCGGTAGACGTACAAATTTCGACAAACGGTTTTTTGCAATCCTCTTAGAAAATATATACATTTTGTTTGGTATACAATGTCAAAAACACGATTTTCGCTTGGTACCCCCTGTGGTTTGGTCCTTACCAATCCAGAGGCCATCCACAGACCAGCGCCCAAACCACAGGGGTTACCAAGCGAAAATCGTGGTTTTGACACGCCGCTACCAAACAAAATGTATATTTTTTCTAAGACGATTGCAAAAAACCGTTTGTCGAAATTTGACGTCTACCGAAAGTTATGGCCATTTGAAATCGGCCGAATTTCTTGGGAATACTCAGTGTTTGCACTCACTCTGATTTTTTAGGCAGTGAGTGAGAGTGAGAATCAAAATATTTTAGGGCAGTGAGAATGAGAGTGAGAGTGAGGGTGAAAATTTCGGGGCAGTGAGAATGAGAGTGAGAGTGAGAGTAGAGAAAAGAGAGTGAGTGAGAGTGAGTGAGCTCACTGAGATTCTCACTCCGAGTGAGAATAACTAGAATAAAAAAAAATTATATTTTATTAACTCAAGCCATTGGAATTTTCATTGATAACTACTTAATGTTTTAATTAATTAATGTAGACAAATGTTTTTGCGTTTAACAGATCAAATTTTGTCCTGCTCCTATGCCTGGAGGTTGCCAATCCACATTGTGAAAAGCAGCGTTCGATAGGGCTCCTAGTGGCTGGCACTGCCAATATCTCTAATGCCAATTTAGCAATCTGTTTCCACTCCTGTAACTTGTGTTTGTGAGAAATCAATAAGTCGAACAAATTCAAAAAAATGTACGGATGTAATCAAGCCCTGCCAAAATTTAGCTGCATTTGTCGGATTTGCCCATTATTCCGGATATAGGTTGATCGTCAGTAGGTTGGACTCTATCAGTGTTAGGCCGGAACTAAAATTAATTGTGCTTGACTATGATGTTTATAGTCAATAATAGAGTAGCACCACTAGTGATTCAAGCGCAGTACTGCACTTTGTGATTTCATCCCCTGTCAAAATTTTTGCCGTACTTGGATCAAGACAAGTTGCCAAGATGTGGGTGAAGTCATAACGTATGTCTTCTACATTAAACATGTGAGAGAATCGTTTTTCTAACTGATCATGCAATGAATCACTAACAACGAACGTCGATGCCGGTCCACTTTCTGGATTCTATTGAGTCTTCAATGCGACCGAAACGTCACGCACTGGTGAAGGCAGGAGTGGCAGTGGGGAAAAAGGCAGCTGTGCCAATTAGCCAATTGCTAGCGGTATGTTATACTTTTACAGATGAGTGTTCGCATTTTAAGTCACTTTTGTGTATTACAGAAGTTGTGGGCTAAATTTTTGCGACTGTTTGCAGCAAAAACTGGGAAAGAGTTAATTGCAAAAGTGGCTGGATTCGTAGCACTGAGTATGGCGGCAGGCAAGGCAGTTGATGTAATTGAAGGTGCCGTTTCGCCTGATGCCGTGCCACCAACTCTTGATCCAATTATTTTGCAGAAACAGGTGAAGACAGCAGTTGACAATTACCTAGCCAAGTTGCATGAACAAGTTGTAAAAAATAAGGTAGTAGATGCAAACATTGTGCTTGATTGATCAGTGTTAATTGTCTCTCTTTATTTTTGAATTCAGGTGTACGCATTGCTTTAATATAAATAAAGACTGTGTTGATCTTGGCCTGAAACAGAAAAATGTAATTCTCACTCAATTCTCACTGAGAATGAAAAAGTAAGCAAGTGAGAGTGAGACTGAGATTGAAAATATTGGAGTGAGTGAGAGTGAGTGAGAACAAAATCGGAAAATTGAGTGTGAGAGTGAGAGTGAGTGAGCTCACTCTCACTCTCACTCACTGAGATTCTCACTTTGAGTGAGCTCACGCAAACACTGGGAATACTGTAGAAAAATATGGTTCTAGTGGACTATCTGTTGCCTTTTTTGCCTTGGTCCCCCTGTTGATTTTTAACAAATTTAAGCACTTTTGTCTTGGTCCCCCTGCTGATTTTAACAAAATTGAGATTAACATTTTTGTACCGAAATTTTCTACATGCCCCAATGCGATGCGCTCGTTTATTTTTAAAACATTAATCAGAGGATTTTTAGTCAAACGCTTTTATTCTACAATATACAATTCACATAGAAAGAAAATACATATCATAATTACAAATAGTATATATTTTTGACACCTGTTCGAAGAACTTTTCCAAAGGATCCACTTTCTCAATTTTGAGTGCTGCCTGAATACCGCCTCTGCAATGTAGGATGCTATTAGCTCGTTACATATAACATATAATTTGAGACCAACGGTATTATTAAAAAAGATCTTTAAACACGTGTCACAGCAAATTAATGAAGTAAAATGCAAGAACAAGTAAACGAAATTTAAATTTTCGTGACAAAACAAAAAAGAACTTGAAACAAATCTTAAAGTCATCATGAAATCAACAGGGGGGACCAAGGCAAAAAAGGCAACAGATAGTCCACTAGAACCACAAAAATATTATTAAACTTAGTTTTTTTCAAAACTTGCTACATTTTAACTTAAAATGATGCTCAAATGTTCAAAAATAAGAATGTCAAATAACCCCTAAGGAAATAGTCTCCTCTTTTAAATTTGAAAATTGTTTGACATGTAGTTGTTTTATAGCATTTCCTCAGCCTCCGCCAAGACAACGTCCAGTGCCTCTGCCACCACCTAATCGTTTTAATGAAATGGGATCAATGCCATCACTTAGACCACCCAAAGGAGTGGCTGCACAGTTAAACCGTGCCAAACTCAAAGATTTTATGAGTCTTGGTTCTTTTCTGATGCAGCGACGTCGTAGTCGCCTTTTTAACCTATAGTAGTCTAACTCAGGTCAGTTTTTGAATTTTTTTACTAAATTTATAAACATAACTGGTGCACAATTAAAAACTGAGTGTTATATGTCAGAACTGCGAAATTTCTTCAAAATGTGCCCTAAAAATTGGGACGCCTTAAGTAAGGTTTCAATAAAAACAAATCTTAAACGTCCACTGGAAAGCTGTATATTTATGAAAATTAGATACTTCGTCCGATCTTGATTGATCAACTTAGGCTGGATCTCAACCCCAAGCCACCAAGCACCCTGGGTTAGAGACTCACTTACCTTAGACATAATTCCGAGCAAGGACTCTTGATCATAAAATGCATCAAGGAGCTCTTTTGCCAAGTTCTAGTGAGAAAAACATGAAATAATATGATATCCAGCTACCCTCCATTACCCACTACCTTGGTCCCCAGGAAAAATGCCAAAATTTAGTCAAAAATTCTTTTTCAGAAACTGCCTACCCCCACCTGAAACATCTTTTCTACACATTTCAGGCCTTAAAGCGCACAAAAAGTGCTTCAAACCTTTTTTTGGTAGGAGTTGGTATATTGAACTACGGCCAAACATAGTGTGAGAATATTGCTGACAAAAGCAGTGTGTTTCTCGCTTGCATTTAAACACTTTACTAGATTGATGACTAGGAAAAGGCATGGTTTTTTAAAAGACCATCGCCTGTTCAAGTTTTTAAATTGGCGCGGGTCAGCTCTTTTACTCCGAAAACGTTAAAACTTTTTTTTGGAATTGTATTTTTATTTGAATAAGAATTTTTTTTAAATAAAAACCATACACTAGTCGAGCCCAACGTTGCTTGAGCATGCTAGATCGGACAAGGTAGTCTGATACATGGAATTTTTATTTTTTAATGCAAATCGAAAAATAATTTGAAAAATATTTTCCGCATTTTCGGCTCTAAAAAGCTGTCGAAACTGCCATTGTCGTCAACGGCGACGGACCTTTAAAGTAAGGCCCAACGAAAAAGCCCAACTCTGGTAAAGATCATGAACTAATTTAAATTTTTATAACACAATGAAAAACTGTTTGCTTAATGTTTTTTATTTAGCTCGCCTGAACGGTGGAACTGCCAATGGAATAGTATTGAACAAAACTGCCATTTATTCGCTTTACTTACTTATTTTACTGCCAATTTATTTGTGCTGCAAACATCTGACAATAAATTTTTTAAAGAAATACCCTTGTTTCAAGACATTTAAAAACATTCACTTTCAGTTTTTTCGAAAATTATTAATTATTTTAAAATGGGTATCCCATCAAAAATAGTCTCTTTCTTTTCGTATATTTCAGGGTTGCAGTATAGAATACCCATGCGCCCCGGGTGCAGGGGGCTTGGGAGTTAGAGATGCGCGCACTCACTTACCTTAGACATGATTCCGAGAAGTACTCTTGATCATAAAATGCATATAGAGTGTCTTTTTGCCACGGCCCTTGTTGAGAAACATGGTTGAGCAGTTGCGCTTCATTCAAAAGTTATTTTGCAGTAGTGACTTCATCAGCACTACACAGTAAATCATTCCCAGAACTTCGTTGATCCCGAAACTGGTGCAAACACTCAAAGAATAGAATCAGAATGGCAAAAGTTCAAGACAAGGCACAAGAGGGAATTCGGTACCAAGAGAGAGCTGCTCCTCTGTTATATTTCTGAATATGTTTGGAAGAAGAAGTTTAAGGGTCCTGATGTAATGTTTTATTTATGGTCCCATGTTGCTGAACTGTACCCTGTTGAATACAAATAAAAATATACAGTTTGTTCATAAATGACAAAATAGAGGGGGCCAACGGCATAAGTGCCACAGTCAAAATATACCAATAATTGCTGGTAATACGTTTTGCCATAAAAATGGCCCTCTATTATTGCCTTCCCCTCCCTATACCATGGATGCCAAAAACAGCAAAACGACAAAAAACGGCAAAATTTCAGCGGCTGTATAGGGCCTATACAGCCCTTATTCCCTATTAAATTCAGAAGGCGCCATTTTGAATTTTGCAATGTTGACTAAAAAACCATGATACCCCCATGTGGATCGAATTTTTTTTGCTCAGAATTAAAAAGCAGCCGGCTTTCTCATGAAACCGGGGTGGAGAAACACGAATATAAAGTTATCTCCTCCATCTAAGCGCTGTGCGTGGGGGGGCATCCTATACTCAAGCCTGTTTCAGGACTCGGCAACGCACAAATTGGTTAAAATAACTTGGCATATCCTAATTTAGCCAAATCCACGCCAAGAATGCCTTGCTAGACCATTCTTAGGAACTTTACAAGCATTTTGTTGTATGGTTGCCAATGACAACAACAACTCAATTGACATTTAGATGGTTGCTCTTATGCTGGCTTGTAACCTGTTTGTCATCTTCATCAATTAACAGCATGATTGATATGCTCCTAATTTTGTTCTTAAGGCTCATCTCTGCCACTTTTTGTGAAATTTGAATTTTCGGATCTATCCAAACAAAATTTTCTCGGAACACGTTCTAAAAAATTTGTTGTTATTGTTGTTGACTGGTCACCGACTACATTGTTGTGCATGGCTGAAAGGCATCGAAGAAATAAGGATGAGGAAAGTAGAAAAAAGACAACTAATACCTCCACTTCCTCCAAAGTGTCCCTCTCCAGCAAGAAGGACAGCAGTAGCAGTAGTAGCAGTAAAAAGTATGTTGTTTTTCCTTTTTCAAAATTTCATTTTACTTTACAACCGTTTTTGGCTTGCTAAAAAGTTGTAAAATAGTGTGACAAGGAAGCACCTTTAAAAAATGCGTGTCATGCGGAAGTTGGAAAAGGATAACAAGAAAATGTTTTTAAAAGTGTTAAAATTTATCAATTTTTTAAGGAATCCGACTTTGACGAAGAGAAGTGGCTCAAAAGAGCTGGACAAAAAGAATAAATTGATTGAAGATGAATCTAAAAAGAAGAATGGTGATAGGAGTGATTCAAAGAGGAGGGACTCCACATCTAAGGCTACATCAAAAGTATGTACAGACCACTTTCGCTAACCCGCCACCTCTAGGAACCGGCCTTGGGGTGGCGGGTTAGCGCGAAAAGAATATCAAATCATGATTAGGGTGACGCGTTATCGAAAGTTTTCAATTTATTCAGACAAATATCAACACTATCATATACAGGGTGGTCTTTTATAATCTCCCTAGTTTGTTTTCGCCATAACTTTTTGAATTCGTGATTTTTTGGCGAGATCTTTTTCGTGTTCGAAAGAGCTGCTCTGCGCCGAGCGATTGGTACCAAATTTTGATTTTTGTCATGATTCTGTTGATCAGCTACGGCTTGTTTAAAAATGTGTCTTTTTAGATGTCTTTTTCGCCTCAGCAACGATCTCAGTGCGTAGAATGGTTTATCGAAGAGGGCAAGAGCGTATCCAGCTTCCAGCAGAGGTGAACAGAGAGCCAATCAAGCCGATCATCGAGTAACAGCTCGAGTACAGCCTTGCCGTGAACGGACGAAGCACAGAACAGAAATACCGAGATTAGAAATTCAGAAAATATCCGAAATTTGTTGAAATTGTTGTTGATTTGTTTTGGTTATTTTTTTGGTGTTTCGAAAAAAGTGTTATAAGCATGTTTGGTACCAATCGCTCGGCGCAGAGCAGCTCTTTCGAATAAAAAAAAGATCTCGCCGAAAAACCATGAATTCAAAAAGTTATGGCGAAAACAAACTAGGGAGATTATAAAAGACAACCCTGTATATCAGGGGTGCACCGGAACACGAAAAATTTCGGAATCGGAAATCGGAACTTCCGGTGCACCCTTGATATATATAATCAAACGAAATAATCGGTGAGCTTTTTCTGTGTCTGTTTCTTGGCACGGAGTCGTTAGAGAGCTTCGTCGAGGACGTGCTTGAAAATGACCGGATCGGCAAATTTGTTTTCTATATAGCGGCGAACAATTTCCACGCCTTGAGGGCATCCAGGCTTGTAATTGCCAATTTTACGGGGACCTACTTAGGTTCTAAAATGTGGCCTCAGCGGCGCAGGGGATAGGAGTTTGTGATTTACGGCCCAAAATCGCGCGTATGTACGAACACACGTAGTGGGACGCTGTACTTGTTTAGCTTATTTTGGCTTGTTTGATCAATTTTGTGGGGTAATTTGAATTAATTCGACCAGATTTGAAACGAGCGACCCAAATTACCCCTAGACATTGGTCAAACAAGCCAAAATAAATAGCGTGCCCAATACACGTAGGGTTGAACCTGCGCACTATTTGGACCATAAAACACAAACGCTTATCCACTCGCCACCTAGGCCGAAATTTTTAACAGAAGTAGCTTCCCCACTCTCCCTTTAAATTATATATTTTTAGCTAAATGTTAGCAAAACTGGAGGGATGGCGGGTTATCGAGAGTGGCGGGTTAGCGGGTATAAAGTTTTTTTGTTTTCTTAGTCGGCCAACCAAATCGAGCTCAAGGTGGCGGGTTAGCGAGAGTGGCGGGTTAGCGGGTATAAAGTTTTTGTTTTCTTAGTCGGCCAACCAAATCGAGCTCAAGGTGGCGGGTTAGAGAGTGGCGGGTTAGCGGGTATAAAGTTTTTTTGTTTTCTTAGTCGGCCAACCAAATCGAGCTCAAGGTGGCGGGTTAGCGAGAGTGGCGGGTTAGCGGGTATAAAGTTTTTGTTTTCTTAGTCGGCCAACCAAATCGAGCTCAAGGTGGCGGTTAGCGAGAGTGGCGGGTTAGCGGGTATAAAGTTTTTGTTTTCTTAGTCGGCCAACCAAATCGAGCTCAAGGTGGCGGGTTAGCGAGAGTGGCGGGTTAGCGGGTATAAAGTTTTGTTTTCTTAGTCGGCCAACCAAATCGAGCTCAAGGTGACGGGTTAGCCAGAGTGGCGGGTTAGCAGGGTGGCGGGTTAGCGAGAGTGGACTGTAATATGAGAATAAGCAACCCTATTCCACTACCATAACTTTTTTTGGATTGGTCCTTACTGATTTTTTATGTTTTATATGCAACCCTGCTACCCTGCATCTAATCTATAGAAAAATTATAAAATCAACAAATGACCAAAGCAAAAAACTGCCTAGTGGTGGAATAGGACCGAATAAGCTAAGAATTTTGTTTAATATTAGGTCGTCCAATAAGTTTTGAGAAAAAGCACGTGGATTCGCTTTAATTTTCAAAGTGCATCATTTGGCACATTTGACAATGATGTCTCTACGTTTCATATACCATTTTGTAGCCCGTTTTCTGTTCTTTAAAATATGATATTGAACAATTCTTTGTTATTAAAAAATAAGATCGAAAATAGGAAAACAATAATGTGCATAAATTTACCAAACTTGAGAAATTATTTGTTTTTTTATTTTTGGTCCACTTTTGTTATAACAAATAGCCGGTTAATACGACATTTAAAAGAGGAGAGAACGGGCTACAAAATGGTATATGACACGTAGAGACATCATTGTCAAATGTGCCAAATGATGAACTTTGAAAATTAAAGCGAATCCACGTGCTTTTTCTCAAAACTTATTGGACGACCTAATAATTACAGTCGATTCTCTTAAAATTTTCTAAATTCAGAATTTATCTGTTTACTAGTTAGTAACTAGAACAGGCAACTATTAGTCATTTTTCAGTCAACTAACGGAAAAGCAAACTCCACCAAAATTCCGGAGCCTAGCAAAGACAATTCCACCAAGTCAAGTAGTTCCAAAGAAGAGAAACCAAAAGCAAAAAGAGAGAGATTGCCTTCTCCAGAGCCTCTACAACAATATGACGACGATTTTGAGGATTATGAAAGTGATTTTGAAGAAGACATGGAAGATGATGCCGACCAGCAAGGGATAGATTCCACTTCTGGAGCTCTAACACAAGACACAAGAATAGGAGAGTCAATGCTACTGAAGCGACTAGCCACAGCTCATGCCAATCGAGCTAATGAATCAGTACAAGATTCGAGGCAAATTGACTTCTCTGCAAACAATCAAGTGAGGCATCAAAAAATTTTCTGATGCAAATATTCAGACGAGTGCTAATTTTGAGTAAAGTATCGTTTTTGATCATTTGTCACCTAAATTTGGTGTGTAGCCTTTTGGCCCCTTTTTCCCATTTGGGAAAAAAGGGGCCAAACGCCTTATTATAAGGGATGGAGGCCTTTCAGGCTAAGCCTAATGGCTAAGCCTAAGCCTAACGGCCACGCGCTGCTTAAAAAAAGGAAGCCCGGGAGTTGACATGTCCGGGCCAAGGGCTCACCCAGCTTTTAAACTATTTTTTTCGGGAAAAAAGGGGCCAAACGCCTTATTAAGGCGTTTGGCTTTTTCCCATTTGGGAAAAAGCCAAACGCCTCTACGCGCTAAATTTTTGAATTTTTAATTAAAAATTAATAAATTTTTAAAGAAAAGTCTTCTGCTTTACGAAACCTGGATCTGTATGATCAGATGAAAATAATGAATTAAATTGGAAAGTACCGCCTAACCTCTGAAACTGGCCGCTTTTTTATTTTTGGACGCCTTTTTTGAAGAGATCGGAATGCTTTTTTCGCATTTTCGCAGTAATGAGATGGTATTTTCTCTATTTGCTTTTTCTTGTATTTTTAAAAAATTTTTACACTAGCATGTGTAGGGGGCTGGCTTCTTTTCGGCCATCTTGGCTTTCTAGCAAACTATCCAACTGAATGGTTTCAGTAATGTGGAGATCCAAACGTTTTTATAAAGCAAAGAACCTTACATCTCTATATTCCTAAAACTATTCAGCGGAGTTTGATAGCTTGCTAGAAAACCAAGAATCAGGGCTACATTCTAGTGTCAAAAATTTAAAAAATACAACAAAAACTAGAAGAAAAACGTTCAACTACAGATTTGGTGCAGTATTTCACTATTTTACTGCGGCAATTCACTTACAACCATTCTGATGTTAGGGGTGGCTTTCTGGAAAAAAATCAAAAATATAAAGATTTTTAATCAAAGTTTGAGTCACAAATGGGCACGAGTCGATAGTCGTCCTATCTTTTAAATTGAAAGAAACAAAAATTTTGGTCAATCGTAGTAACTAGCCCTTTGATTGCAGACAACACTAACAAGATCTGAAAGAGCCATGTCTGCACAACGCAAGTTCAGCTTTGCGCAGTCTCCAGCCAACACCTATGATGCCGATATAGACTCTTCAGTGACTGGCGAGGAAAGTATAAATGCATATAACAATCCAAACAGAGTGGATACTGAGCAACAGCAGTTGGCTAAGTTGAAATCCAGCCAGTACTACGAGTACTTCCAACAGCTTTCTGGTGCCAATGCCCGACTGATCCAGGCAAGTCACCATATTTATTCTAATAAAAGTGCATGCGGTTCTTTTTTCGGTACTTATTTAGTTGGCCCCCCCCCAAAAAGGTCATTTTTCGATTTTGTAACAGTTTGGTTTTTTGGACCCAAAATCAACTTTTATTGTAATAACGACGACAACCATAACCGAGATGCATATTAAATGCAAACATATTGATCAGCAATTTGGGACCAGAGATGAAACATAATGTCATTTCCTTTACTTCTTTCTCCAGCAAAACTCCTCACCGTATGACGATAAGAGCGTTCTAGAAGTTCCATAGTGTTTCTTGTGTCTTGATTTGAACTTTTGCCATGTGAAAAGCTACTAATAAACTCACAAATAATATGAAAAAAATTCAAACAAGCACAAAAATTCAGTACTGAAAATGACCTTGGGGGTGGTTCAACTAAATAAGTAATCTTTTTCAACCCTGAGTATTTTCTTCATCTTATATAGTATTTGGCATGTGGGTGGGTGGGTGGTTAACGCTTTTACTGAAGGCCAGAACGGGTGTAGATAGCGAAATCACTTTTCGCTAATACCATCGTGTTCCCCAGAATGTCAGCTTTCGTTTTAAAAAAAGAACAGGCGAAAAAAATGAGTTCTAATAGGGGATATACCTATTTTTATGAATGAAGTCATAGAAATTTCGAAATACTATAGAGGCGCCGATAGGCGCCTGTGGTCCCTTGTTTACAAATATCAGGCAAACAATTCAAATTATTTAAAAAAATGAGCAGAGGAATCAAGGCCTATTTTTTCGTGGCCACCACAACACATATAGAGCTAAACTTTTTTCCAAAAAATGTAGAAAATCCACGGCGCGGTCGGGACCGTTTTCCACCCCTGGATGAATACCGTCAAACCTCCATTAATAGACCCCCTACCCTCTGTTAATAGACCCTCCTCGACTTTGAGGGCTTATATCTCAGCCCAAATCAAATGTTTTGCAAAGCTGTTTGTTGCTTTTTCTTAGGTGAACACCCGGAAATCCAGAGAATGACCGAAACTTTTTGCGGACTACTAAAAGGTTGAAAAATAACAGACAAAGGGCTGAAAAAGTTAAAAACAATGGACAAGTATTTATTCTGCCTTCTTCTGGTCCAAAAGTGCCTTCTTTTTGTTCAAATAATCTTATTTTAGTTGAGCAAGCTTCAGCTAAAAACAGGCTTACCGTATTTCCTCTAATAGAGCCCCCTAACTTTGAGGACCTATATCTCAGCATAGAGTCAATTTTTTGCAAAGCTGTTTTACGCGTTTTCTCAACTCCCACGAGCTCTACCGATTGCACTTTTCAGATTTTAGTTGGGCACCCAAAAATCTCGAGATCAAATTCCAAATTTTCCGATTTTCGGGCATCCAAAAAATAAAGCCCCCGGGGGCTCTATTAGAGGAAATACGGTATTTAGGCCAAAAAAGTCAAATATAATAAAAAAATGCAAATGTAATCTTAAGACATGTATATTTTAAAAATGAAGGCACCTTTGAGCCAAAAAGGAGGCACTTTTGGACCAGAAGAAGTCAGAAAAGAGATTTATCCAAAAATGATAGATCCCGGTTTAATAACACTGGTTTTACGTTAACTATTATCTCCCTTTTCTTGCTCCAGTCTTTGAGCAACTTTGCCAATTATTTGTTCACACGTGCCTGCTGTGGCTTGATTCAACCAGCTGTCATTGCATTTGGTCGAGCTCTTTTCCCATGGTTGCATTTGTGATTGCACAGGTTTTCAACGACTTGAAGACGACCCAATTGTCGACTTATTGTTGACTTATTATTGCCCCCCTAATATCACTTCTTTCGTTTCGTATGTAGAGTTGGCGGTTTTCGATAAAATAACCCTATAACTATATTTATTTCAGGCTAGCACTCAAACAGGCGAAGACAACGTGCCAATGGGCTGCCAAACTGACTTGCCCGACACTTCCAATGCAGCCACTCAACATCCAACCCATTTTACGTCTTTTTCCCCAGTCGCCAACGAGATGGATGCTTCTTTACAAGAGGATACAAATGTGCTAGCCTCAATCCAGTCCAGTTCCAAGCAGAGCGAAGGCCAACTGCAAAGACTTTCTAAATTTGTTTCAATTGCCGGAGAGGTCGGGCTTTTAGTTTGGATACTTGATTTCATGAGCACTAATTTTAGTTATTAGTCAATCTGCTAAATGCTGAGAGACCAGAAGAGCCCTCTCAATTGCACATGCAGCATAATTCTAACATAATGCTAAGCTCAAGATACACCACTTTCTCGGTGGAAACTATAGTTAAAGGTTAATCTGTTAATGTTTCTAACGGCCTGAGCATAGAATACCATCCAACCGGACAAAAATAATTTATTGGGTTGTTCGATAATTATCCAGCGTTTTTTTAACTTTGGCAAAACAATTCATCAACCATTTTTATTAATCAAATCAAACACAATAACAAATCAACCACAACAACAACTAATCTTCCGGAGGATACTCTCCATCGAATTCCATTGCCTGTTCCCATTTGTACGGCAGAAGGTTGATTCCACGAGCGAAGAAATCCGGTGTCTTTGAAGCAATCCATTGTCTTATGTCATCAACAATTTCTTGAAGGTTTGCAAACTTTTTCCCTAGCTGCCAGTTTCGGAGCGAGCGGTTGACGTGGTAGTCTGTGGGTGCTTCTGTTGGCGGCCGCAGCTCCCATCTTTTGTCTTCGATTGAGGCAACAACGTCAGCTCTGATATGGATGGAAGATTATGGCATCCTTTTTCAGCGGTCTTTTGCTTTCGATCGCACGCTGGAGACGATCGAGTTGCGCCTTGTAGACGTCGCCGTTGAGATTGTATTGCTTCTTCTGTCTTCCGTTTTCCATCTTCGGCGGAACCTGCCATTTTTGTTCTTCACCATTGTCGCACCACCAGTAGCACCAGCCGTTTGAAAGAATCTCCCAGTGTATTATGCCTTCTTATGCAAAAATACCTGACATATAAAGGATATATTTCTATTCTTCTTTCATAGTTGCAAAAGATCACATACTTAAAAGAAAAGTTACAAAAAATAAAGTTTTGTAGGAAATAAAAAAACGCTGGATAATTATCGAACAACCCAATATTTTCATGCTTGTTTTTTCAAATTCGCACCTTTTTCAAAGTTATTTTTTTGAGTTCTTTTGTCGGTTGAAAGCACACATTTGAATCAGTCTTAATGTGCGCTGAACTACCCTCCGCCTCTAAGGCGTCGACTAACAAGGGAGGGACCCTGACTGGGCGTGACCTGGAAATTTTTCGATGAATTTTTTTATGTGCGTATTCTTGTAGAGCGTGTCCAAATCCCATGTGAATTTGGCTCCCCACCTCTAAAAGTCAACAAAAATTTCAGGAAGGACCCATAGTCCATGGGTCAGTCATAAAAAACCATGATATGGGCTTAGTTGCACGGGCGCCGACTTTTTTTTGTTGTTTCATAAAAATACTCATAGCATCTGCAGCAATAGCAAGTACGACCTATAAATTTTTTTCAATCAGAAAATAAGTCATTGGCAATCTCGAAAAGATTATCGGCAACTCTGGCACCCGAAAATCGTCAGGTCACCTTGAAAATTGTCAGGTCGGCGTCCGGTGCCGGCACACGTGCCACTATTGATATAGGTATCGAGGTGTTTTTAAAACTTTGGGTGACCCTTTGTACCACCTTTTGTCGACCTTCAGCTGGGGAGCCAGATTTCTCATGAAATTTGGGCACGCTCTACAAGAATACGGAGAGAAAAATTTTTCGTCGAATTTCCCCCAGTTCACAGTCAGGATCCCTCCCTTGTAAGTTTAAAAAAGTTAAAAGGTTGCGGAAAATGGCAAAAACAGCAAAAAATTATTTTTAGAGGGGCACTTAAATTACAGACATAATTTTGATAATTTCTAAGTTCAGAGTGCCGAACAAGTTGCATCACTAAAAATCCAAGCAAATTGCACACCATTCTATATGCTATCTATATCCCTAACTCTTCCAATCCACTTCTCAACAAAAAGAGCTTATTGCTCGAGTTTGACTTGGAGCAACCTGTTAGTCCAGCTAGGTAAGGCTTCAGCTGCGTAAACAACCTGCTGAAAAATAAATAAAAATTTTATTTGTAGAATTTTTCGTTGTGAAAATGAAGTAACTTGTTGTTGCTACTCAAATGATTTATTCAGGTCGGTCACTTTTTGAATTTTGATATTTTTTTTTGATCAATAATAGATAATTTTCAGGGGTCTTGCCAAGGGTGCCACACTATTTGATGGAAACAGTGCTATTTTCGCTGGATTGGTCAGTTTTAATTTAGATTTTTTCAATTTTTCGGATGGTTTTATTTTTGCAGAAAGATGGAAGTTGTGTAGCCTGGGACCTGCGTGAACCAGAAGCTTTGCACAACTCAAGGCGGTTGGTATGGAACCAAAGCACTGGTAATGATGGTGGAATTGTGCTGCGAACACCCGCTTATGACACCTCCTTTGCTGTGCTGGAAAAAAGATCGTTTTCGACGCATGGAATCACCGATGGTTGCTATTAAAGCATCTTCTTCCACACAAGCTTCCACAAAGTAGGATATTCTGAAAGAAAAACAATTTTTATAACCTTTTTAAACTGATAAGTAGACTCACAATTATCAAAGCAGGCCACTTTTCAATTTGAAAAATACCGTTTTTCTCTAATTATCCTTTCCTCTAAAAAAAATTCACCCACCACCTCGCTTTCATTTTTGACAAGAGTCAAGGCAATATTTGATTGACAATTTCGGGGTTTCTAGGCATTCCACAAAATTAACGGAAAGTAACAACAAAAGCGAAAAGAATAAACTAGTATTTATTGACGCTGGCAGAACAAAAACTTTCATTCAACATAGCCTTTTTATTGGGTGAGGCATCAGAAGTAGGACAGAAAAACTAGAGCCACAATTTCCTCTTGACGGATGACACACCACAGCAAGATCCCAGAAGGATATTTCACTTGTTAGCAGACGCTTAAGGCAAAGCAGTAACAGCCGCACAGGCTCCAAATTAACTCCAGCGGAACAGCACACCGTATATCAGATAGCCACACACAGTTGACACACTGATCAGCATAGCTAAGCGATATTTGGACAACTGAATATGGAAAACACACATAACAATATCATCGGGAATTGAAACCAACAAAACCAACCAGATTTTTGCTTCTTCTGCTCTCACACGAACCCGACCTGAGCACCTTTAGTACATTCAGCTGCAGCATTGACAACATACCTGGCACACTTCATGGAGACGATTTTCGATTTTCTTTAGCAGTCATTTGCTTAGACGAGACATTTAAGCAGATCGCAGACCTAGTAAGCACCTTAAAAACAATAAGGTCAGATGATGCTGTGGTAGCATGAAGACGAAATAAACAACTTAGAACTAACCAGGTAACTTCTTCGCCAACACTGACGTGATCAAACTGTAACTGATCAAAGACGTTTGGAAGGAATGCAAGGTTTGTGTAGTTGTCATCATCGTCGAAAATTGATACCAGCAGTAAGGAATCGGCGCTATTTGAGTGCTTCACGTTGCCTATGCCAATTGCACACTTTGTTGACTGGCCACCCTTATCGCCAAGAAAACTAGGAAAGTCTCCTCAAAAATGACTCCCGAATTCCAACTTGCCTGATTGAGTCAGTCGATGAAGACGAATTTCAAGTGCCTGCTTGATGTTTGAGAGCCAAAGGTACCAAATTCCATTCTTCTCAGACGATTTTATTTGGAGCTGATCAGAGAATTTGCTAAGAATTCTATTTACTTGATCAGTTAGGGCGAAGATGTCCAATCCTTTCTAAAAAGAATTTACTAATCTTGCAGAAAACTTGCAGCCTAATACGTATTAGGTATATACCTCCTAGTCGATTTTTAACGTTCTTCTTTGATTTCTATTCATGAGGCCTGAACACAGTCTGATGTCTTCAATAGCTCACATCTTTCTTTTGCCATCAAAGGCTTTTGTGGTGATGGAACGGAAAGACGACGTCTTACTTTTCTTGTTACATCTTCAAACTGCTCAAAACTTGGCGCTTCTCCGTTGGAACCTCGAAAAAGAAGCTATTTTATCAAGCTTTGGAAGCGACGCTCGTCTTTTCAAGTCCTGCAGTGGCTTTCTTGGAGTCTGCGAAGAAAACATATAACACCTCTGCTCCTATATAAAATTCGTCAAAGATCTTACCCCGTCCTGTTTCTTCGGCTCTTCAACTTTTTTCTTTGGCCTGCTTCGCTAAAACGAAAGAGTCATAACCACTACCAAAAAGTAAGGAAAAATCAACATACAAAGACGGATTTTGCCTGCCTCCTTTGCTCTTGCGATGGCCTTTTCTTTGACGCTCATCTTGGCACTTCTTGCTTCGACCAGAGCCCTTCTTGCTTCAGAAGTCCTTAGAGTGTTAGCTTGCTTTGTTTCCGGTCTTTCTGCACTGCAGTATCACGTCTTGTTCGGACCATTAGGCTCGCCTGAAATCGTAAAAAAAATTATACCGAAATAAACGACAGTCAAAAAGTGCAAAACCACATAGTTTTTCGTACAATTTTTATACCAAAATGTAGCCTGTATATTCAGCTACCAGAAAAGTCAGAACGATTTTTGTAAAGTCAGAATTTTGAAAACTAGAGACCAATCAAAGCAAACAACTGGCATTTTCTCGAGTAATAATAGGGGTTTTTGCGTTTTCCATCTAACTTTTGCATTAGGCACCCTAAATTTGCATTTTTTGCATACTTCCTTGGTACTAAAATGTAGCTTATTTACCACTCTAAAGGGTTCCCGATTTTGTTTGTGCATAAATAGTCGAAAACTTTTCAGGATTTCAATTTAGCGAACCAGACAATGAAGAAATATTGAAAATTTTCACAGAAATCAATTATGATTTTGATAATTTGCGTGTTTCATGGGCAAGTAATGGCTCATTTGAAAGCCCTTCGTGTGAGCAATATTTTGGTCATGAATATGCCAAGGCAACAAGGAAAAAACCAGATCAGGCGTACGAAACAGAAAGACTCCGAAAGGGTCTAAAAATGATTGTTTTTGAAAAAAATTCGTTTGGCGCCAAATGTTCCTAATGCACCAAGATTTGAATTTTAGGGGGCCGTGTCGTTTCTGACTTCTCCGTCAGTATTTTCGATTTATTTTTTCATATATGAATTTAAAAATGCAAAATTGCAGTTCTTCCTCGTCCTCTTCCCAACAAGTCGTGACAGTTAACGAAGCGGGAACTTTAACTGTTTGGGCTACACTAGATAACTATGGTGTTAAGAAGCAGTTTGAGCAAGACTTAGGAATGGCTCCAGAAGCCAAACTCAAGCTGACCAGAATATCAACTCTCAATTGCTTTTCCTCAGCTCCTGTCAAAAGGTGTGTTTCGTTCTTGCCGTTTTTCTATTCAAAATTTTATTTTTAGTCTGCTAACAGCATTTGGTGCGCCAACTATAAGTTGTGTTGAGCCTGTTCCACACGACCATCTACATTTTCTGGCTGGCACTACCAAAGGAAATATTTTGAAGGTAAAGAAAATCATTGGTCAAAGTGGTGCGAGTGGACCACGTGTTTTTTCTACTGACAAAGGTAACTGACAAAATGTATTTTTTAAAAGATTGCAGTTTTTATTTTTGCAGATATGCTCACTGAAGTGACTTGTATTCGTTTCTCACCATTTGAGCCTGAAGTGTTTGCGGTATAATTTTTTTAACTCCTCGCTGGCCACATTTATTTATTTCCAAATAAGTAGAGCTGCCAGAGATGAGTCAGTAATGTCGTTATCTAAGAATTGATAATTAGTATTGACAAATACTATTCTTGTTCAGCACGGGCGGTTACCCGACCGGTTCGGATAGCCATAATACAAGTCCCAGCCCTGATTCAAATCGTCTTTTGCAAGACATCTCTCAAGCAAGTTTATACTCACTTTCTAGCCACTGAGATGACCTGTGGCTTGCTTAAAAGAAGTTTTCGAAAATAGGTCAAAATCACAACGCTAAAATCACAATTTTGAATCAAGGGCTGGGCTCTATTGGACAGAATACGGTAATTTATTTACAAAAAAACTTCTTGAGTTTGCAGGCAAGCTCCTACTCATCCAATATTTTTCTCTTCCATCTTTCCCACATCCAACCTTTTCGAGTGCTATCACCAGCAGCTATTAGCTCAAATGTATCTAGAAGCTGCCGTGGTCTTCCAATTACTAGTTTGGAGTGGTCTCAAAGGTTTATAGTTTTGCAATTGTGTTGTTTAAATGCCACTAGAAATATTTTTAGTGCCTCACATGTGTTGTACACCATTCATGATACTGAACAGTTGCTTATCTGGGATGTGGAAGGCGAAGATGAAAGCAGTGCAAGTGTGTTAGATTCAATCAACTTCGTCAAGGAATACCGCTCGAAAATCTTGGCTACGGCTATATGGACAAACGGCGAACAAGACAAAAGATCAACAAACTCTTTTATGGTAATCCTAAAAAGCTTAAACTATTTAAAAATAATTTTTTTGAGGCGTTTGCTTTGGTTAATGGTCAAGTTATGGTGCATTGCTTGGAAAAGGTAGTTAGTAGGAAAAGAAGGCAATCGTCAGATAATTTGAAGTCAAATTTGTTTAAACAGCTTAATTCTGATATGTGAATTATTGACTAATAAATACAATTTATACTGAATTTGGGTAGCATGAGTAACACTGTCGAAAGATTGGATTTGCATTTGCCTGATAGGGGAGAATATATTGAGACCAAGCTTAAGGAAGCAGCAGTCTATGATAACTGCTTGGTTTGAATTACCGTATTTTCTCTAATAGAAGCCGTCCCCAAGAATGATATGTTTGAAAATTATACGACTTTTCGGTTTCGATCCCCATTCATGTTATACATTAAAACGAAGCTGGGAATCTGGGCTACATTTTACCATGTAACATACATGGGTCTCAAAACCAAAAAGTCGGTCGAAAAGGAGAAGAATAATTTTCAGAAATACCATTTTTGTAGAGGGCTTCTATTAGAGGAAATACGGTAAATAAGATTGACCTCTATGCAAGAAGCAAGTATTATTACGAGCTACCAGGATATTGTGTGTTCAAGAAGAATTAAGATAAAAAAGATTTGGTCCAAGAGAAAGTCATGGAAACCATGTAACACTTGCAGTCGAAAGCAAAGATGGCAATTTTTTACATGGCAATTTTGGGCGCTAGTAGCGAAACTCGACTGAAAAAGAGACTGAAAATTCAGCTAAATTTGATATAGAGAGCACGATGGAATTGAATGGGATGTCCTTGGCGCACTATGATATTAGTTTGCCCATCAGTATTGAATATGGAGCATAGAGGAGCAACTGGAAGTAGATAACGCAATGAAAAAGGCCATGAATGAAGCGCAACAGAAGGTGCATGATCGCATCTTCAAGCACGTTGAAGAGAGGAGAAAAGGAGAAATGAAGGACAGATGTATATTTGTAGATGGACCAGGAGGATCAGGAAAAACCTATACTTATAGGAAATTGTGTTACATGTTTAGAGGGAAAAGTATAAAATACAAGGCGGTAAGTTGGGGACTTCTTCGAAATGTATGCCCCAAAATTATATACACAGAGAAGTGTCTAGAAACATTTCTAGATATGAATTCGGTCAAATTCAAATTGAGACCTTTTAGGCAGTCCATCGATCTAAAAAGGAAAGAAAGGTGTAAAAAAAAGCAGACTATTTTTGGACACTTCTCTGTGTATATAATTTTGGGGCACACATTCCGCAGTAGTGCCGCAAGTTGGATGGGAATGGCAGCTAATTTCACCACACGGAAAAACACTGCAAGAAAATTTTGGATTGCCTTTTGAAATATATAGATACTCCAGCTCAAGTGCAAAGCCAAACAAAAAATGGGAAGAGAAAAAAAAAAGAAGGGGAAAAGAAGAAAACCCAATTGCAATTTACCAAACCACCCGAACCACCACCAACCCCGCTCCCCAAGTCCACCCCCTTACTATAGGCGGTGCACTTGGGGTGCTGTCGTGGTTAGTGGACCAAAACGGTTCGCTGGTTCGACCCCAGTTGGGGGTGGGGTAGATATTTATCAAAGTTAGCTTTTTCCGATAATCACTTTGCATTTTCATATCTTTATATTGCAGACATGGATAGGTTGGACTAAAGGAAGGGCTCTTTTTGCTGTAAAACTGTGGAATTCCTTTGAGCTGACAAAAAAACGCAAGTCAAAATGACCAACTCACTCGAAGCCTGGCACAATTTCCTCCACTATGTTCTGGCTACTCAAGATGGGAAGAAACCTAAGTTCTGGAAATGAGACAAATGAAGAAGGAGTGTAGTCTGCAGGAGGCCAAGCTTGCATCTCTGAGGGCCGCAAAAATTCCAAAGCTGAAGACTGGGTGAAAAGGGTGAATCAAAGATTGGAGATTGCAAAGAAATACGATCAAAAAATTACAAATGTGTGGTAATAATTCTCTCGATTTTGAAATTTTTAATATTTAAAGTGATTTTTTTTTCTCTCCACTCGTAAATATCTATAGCTTTTTAAATTTTATTTTTGTTGTTATTCACTGATATACAATCCCACTATAATAATAATTTCTTCATAAAAATTGGTCTTAAAAGGGGCTTATCTCAATAACTTGGTCAGCGGGGCGCTTATTGGAGAGGGGGCGCTAATTAGAGATAACACGGTATATATTTTTTTCGTTGGCGAGATTTGGCATTGGAGAGATGGTAAAAGATCTCTTTACCAATACCAAATACCATATTTTATCTAATAAAAGACCCGGGTCTCATATTTTTTGAACCCTCAAAATCCGCAAAATTTGTAGTAAATCTCAAAATTTTCAGGGTCTCAATTGCAATGGGGAAAGCAGAATTAGTAGAGCTCATTGGAGTTAAAAAACGCAAAAAACAGCTCTGCAAAGTATTTTTTCTGCCCGAGATACAGACCCTCAAAGTTGAGGGGGACTTTTATTAGAGGATATACGGACCGTTCGACCAACGTATAATACGGTAGCACTTGTTAGTTCACAACTAAAAATTCTGCTCGAAGATAATTTTTCAAGCATTCAAACCGATGATTTTATAAATTGTTGGCGTAGAATTTGTTAAATATATAATTCTTCAAATTTGTATGCAAATTCTTTGACAAAATTTTAGCGTGCAAGTCAAAATGACATTTTTCCACTTCGGCAACTGCGTTATTTTGGCATATGCGCCTTATTTGATCGCCTACAAATATTCAAGTCTTTCTGAATACAGCAGTTGGTGGAAATGTGCAAATGTGAGTTTTGTCCAATTTGCTTTTGGAAATATGTCTTAATTTAAAGTTTTTAGGCAGCGTTGGTCTACTTTGTTACTCAATTTCTAAAAATGATGACATTGGCTACTTTCTTTCCAACAAGCGCTGTTAGCGGAGATGTGGAAGCGGAAGGATTTAATTTGATTTCAGTAAGTTGGCTTTATTCTGTAGGTAAATGCTTAGTTAAAAACTTATTTGATCAAAAATCACCTAAACTTAAAATAATGTTTTGGAGGTTTTGGTCAAATTTCGTGTAAAAAATTGGTCGAAAATGGCAACTAAAAAATGAGGATGCTCTATAACCTGCATTAATTGGCCTTAAGCTCTTTATTTTTCAACCTCTCCAAAATCAGGAAAATTTGGGGTTGATCTCAAGATTTTGCTTAATCAAAATCTAATAAAGTGGAATCGGTGGAGCTTGTGGCAGTCAAGAAAACGCAAACAACAGATTTGCAAAGCCTTGCAAGGTCCTTGAAAACGACATACCGTAATTATTCTAATAGAAACCCCGGGGTTACTATTTTTTTGTTAATCCTCTAAAAATCTTGAAATTGTCAATCGAAAATAACCCTAACTCTGACATCTTAGTCAAAAAATAGAGTTACTATTAGAGACGGGGTTTCTATTAGAATAATTACGGTAGTTTTAATACAAAGAACAACGTCAGCAAAATAAAATCACATTTTTGCCAAATTTCTACCAAATTTGGCCATTTTTTGCAAGAAGCGTTTATAAGTAGGGTATCGGAATCTTCGACTCGAAGAATCGAAAAGTCGACTGGAATCGAAAATTTTCGAAGAATCAATTGAGACCAAAATCATAATTTTTGGAACTATCGGGTATCTAAATTAGCAGTTTTATTCAACAAAAACATTGAGCAATCATCAAAATGACAAAAAATAACGATCAAATATTTTTACCTAATAATAAATCACGAATTTCTTCCGTTTCTTCTTCATTTTTTCACGAACTCCCTTCAATATCTCGTGTGCCACACTTGCCTTGATGATAAGCAAATTAGTCGCTGTTTGCTTGAACGAAGAGAATTTGCGAATAGAAGACTTGCCTCGGAGAAGCACCTTTCGGAAGCCACACTTGATAGAGATATTAGAAGATACTTTCGGGCCAGCACTGCCAAATTTGGAAAGCGACGAGAGTTCTGAGCTCACCATTCATTCATCTCCTCATCTCCAGTAGCATCGGGTCTTGGCAGAGGCCTTTTTCATTTACATACCGCTAAATTTCTAAAAAATGGGCAAAAAGGATCAGAATTTTTGATTCAAAGTATCGAAATGTCAACTAAAATCATTTCTTTAAAAATTTTCCAAGAATAGAATCAGACGAAAGTCGAAATTTTCCGACATTTTTAACTGAAAAAGTCGAAAACGAAGTATCGGATCGCCAACCCTATTTATTAGTATCTAGCATCTCATTTAGAAATACGGCATTTTACAATGATCGTTTTCAGGAGCTGGTCAAGAACAGCGTCGATGTAGTCGATGTGTTGGGTCTTCATTTGGCAATCTCATATTTCATCTCAGGCAAAGGCGAGATCCGATTTTTGGCTGCTGGTCTAGGTAAAATTTTCTTTCCAAAAGCACTACTTTATTAATCGAAAAATTATAGGGTGGGCAGGAGCACACAGTTTAGCCAGCTATTTCGTCGGACTGTTTGTGGGGTCGAGAACGACAGGTTTTCATTGGCGATACATCCAAACCGCTATGGAATCCAACGTGGACCTAGTCTTCTACATGTCCATGGCTACTCTCGTCTGGCTTTTTAATCGCAATGATATGTCTAAGAACACAAAGCGGATGGTTGGACTTTTGCTGGTGCTTTGCGTTTTTCATGATGTTGTTTACCAGTGGGTTTCTTTTCCACTAATACTGCCTCCTAGAGTTAAAATTTTGTTTCAAAAACTTTAAGTTCTTTAAACTTAAACTTTTATGAGTTTATGAGATTTTATTACTTTTTAATTCTTACTACGGCATTTTTTGACTAATTGTTGCATACGTTTCAAACTTTTTGGGTTTAGATACCGTATTTCCCATATTAGAGGCGTTTTTCTTTTATTCAAAATCATGTTTGTGGCATTGTGCTTCAACCCCATTTTTTTGGCACGCCAAAGATTGGGCCATTTCAAATTGGGCCCATTCAAATTGGGCCATTCAAATTGGGCCAAATTTAAATTGGGCCCATTCAAATCGGGCCAAAATCAAATCGGGCCACTATTTTGACTGCTTTCAGTTGAATGGTGCTAACGGATGTAATCACTTGTTCGATTTTCCTCTTTTACAATTTTTACTGTTCAGAAGTGGCAAACCTATACAAAACTGGCCCAATTTGAATTTGGCCCAATTTAAAGGGCCCAATTTGAATTGGCCCAATCTTTGGCGTGCCATTTTTTTGAGAATGACCCCTGGAGAAGTTGAAAACCATCTTGTAGCCAGTGAGAGAAGATACAATTTGAATAGTTATTGATCTGAGAGTGGTCCAACAAAAATTAGGTCAATATGCCACAAACATGATTTTGGATCAGGTGGTGCGGCTCTATCCGACGGAATACGATAAGCTCGTACTAAAAAGTCCAAGTTTTTTAAATTCTACAATATTGACTTCCTTAATACATACTCGAATAAGATTTCTCAAATATTTTCGTCAGTTTTTCTTCTTTCACGAAAGCAAGCAAATATTCTTTCCATTCCATTCACCATACAGTGCACCATGGCATTTCGGCGTTATGCTGAATTATTTCTTTTGTTTCAATTTTCAGGTGATTGGCAAATTCCCGCAGTTGATCATTGACTTGATCAGTTCGAGAACTCTCAAGCTTTATTCAAAATCATGTTTGTGGCATTGTGCTTCCGAGATTCTTTCTTTGGCACGCCAAAGATTGGGCCATTTCAAATTGGGCCAAGTCAAATTGGGCCATTTCAAATTGGGCTCAGTCAAATTAATCCATTTCAAATTGGGCCAAGTCAAATTGGGCTCATTCAAATTGGGCTAAGTCAAATTGGGCTCATTCAAATTGGGCCAAGTCAAATTGGGCTCATTCAAATTGGGCCAAAATCAAATTGGGCTCATTCAAATTGGGCCAAGTCAAATTGGGCTCATTCAAATTGGGCCAAGTCAAATTGGGCTCATTCAAATTGGGCCAAAATCAAATTGGGCTCATTCAAATTGGGCCAAGTCAAATTGGGCTCATTCAAATTGGGCCAAAATCAAATTGGGCTCATTCAAATTGGGCTAAAATCAAATTGGGCTCATTCAAATTGGGCCAAGTCAAATTGGGCTCATTCAAATTGGGCCAAGTCAAATTGGGCTCATTCAAATTGGGCCAAGTCAAATTGGGCTCATTCAAATTGGGCCAAGTCAAAAAATTCATTCAAATTGGGGCTGTCAAATTGGGCTCATTCAAATTGGGCCAAGTCAAATTGGGCTCATTCAAATTGGGCTAAGTCAAATTGGGCTCATTCAAATTCAAGTCAAATTGGGCTCATTCAAATTGGGCCAAGTCAAATTGGGCTCATTCAAATTGGGCCAAGTCAAATTGGGCTCATTCAAATTGGGCCAAGTCAAATTGGGCTCATTCAAATTAAAGTCAAATTGGGCTCATTCAAATTGGGCCAATCAAATTGGGCTCATTCAAATTGGGCCAAGTCAAATTGGGCTCATTCAAATTGGGCCAAGTCAAATTGGGCTCATTCAAATTGGGCCAAGTCAAATTGGGCTCATTCAAATTGGGCCAAAATCAAATTAGGCCAATTCAAATTGGGCCAAAATCAAATTGGGTCATTTCATTTAATTTTTTTAGCAACGACAATTAAATACTTTTTCCTCTTATGGAGAGTCTTAAGAGTATCTTCTTTAGATGTGATTGTATTCTAATACTGCCGACTTTCGATTAATCGACTCTGGCCAGCAAAAGGATTCAAAAAAAATTATCTTAATAAATTGGCACTTTTTCTGTCATCAGAGGAGTTGACTGTAGTGTGTTTCCTACCTATATTACAGCACTTGCGCAGTCAAAATAGTGGCCCAATTTGAAGGGGCCCAATTTGACTGGGCCCAATTTGACTGGGCCCAATTTGAAATGGCCCAATCTTTGGCGTGCCCTTTCTTTCATGATTCCGAGCAAGACTCTTAATCAAAAATGCATAAAGAGACTCTTTTTGCCAAGCTCCAGTGACCAAAACGCGGTAGAATACCCTAATATAAAGTAGTTTACCTTGGTACCCCAAGGCAAAAAGTCAAGTTTTGGTCAAAAAATTTTTTTCAAAAAATTCATTTTTTGTGTGGGAAAATGTTAGAAAATAACTTTTTCATCGTTTTAAACATATAAAAATTACTTGGGAGTCGTTTAAACACTATTTTTAAATAAGTGAAAAATGGGTAGACATTTGCGGCTACCTCTTTACATTGATTTCTTTAATAGTTTTTACTTTCTTTTGCTACCCTAAAATGTCGTGAGGACTTTCAAGGGTTGAGATAAGGATTCAAGCATATAGAGAGAAATATCGGCAAAAATTGACCCCTCATACTGTTCTGTGGCTGTAAAAAACAGAAGTAGAAAGCAATGTCAAATAGCAGCCGCAAATGTCTCCCGTTTAAATATTTCTTTGTTGCAGGATGTTCTACTTCAAAGTCCTTCTTCGTTCCTGGAGTCTTATTGGTGCCAAAGCTGCTTTCGCCATTGCTCTAGCTTCAATGACTCTATTCTCCTATGCTAGCCTGGGTTCAGTTGTGCATCAGAAATCGAATTAGTTCTTAACATTTTTTGCTAATGTTGTTGTCTGTTTTGTCGACTAATATATTTTTTTCTGTAATTGCAACAGAATTAATAAATCTATTTTCCCATATAAAATATGCATCGTAATAATAATGCTTCGTTTCCTGTCTATGGAATTCACTTTCAATCGCCAACCTCTCTCCTTCGTTTGTTTGTACCAAGGATTTTGGCCTTATCTATGTATTGATCAATCCACTTCCTAATCAATCCGCTTCGATGCAAAATCAACCAACCAAGTGTGGGGGCGTGGATAGTTTTTCTGCGGAAGTCGTCCCTTCGGCAGTTTTCATTCTTTTGTTGTGATAGCTGGTTGTTGGATTTGCTAGTGATTTTAATTTTCTCTTTCTTCTTCAACACCAATAGAGCAGCAGCTTTAAAGCCGACCATCTAGAATGTGGAGACTATTGCTGGCACTCAATCTAGCCCTCTTATGCTTTGTGGCTGATGCAGGTGGATAAAGAGATTTAATTTACCCGTTTTTATTTAAAAAAAGTATTAAGGCTATGTGAACAAGCAGCAGTACAACTACCAGCCAAATAACAACTATGGCTACCAGCCAGTCAAAAGCTATGGAAAACCCAAGGAGTGTTATGACAACAGCGAGTACCATCCTAGAGGTTATGGCGGCTACAAAGGGTATGACTGTGCTTTATAACTAGGGTTGTCGGCTAACCGAAAAAGTTATAAAAAATCAAAAATTGAACCGTAAATATTTTAATAGGCCTACCCCAACCTGTTCAAAATCGTGTTCTTGACATTGTGTTTTGACCCCCCTTTTGCAGTCTACCCTTAGGCAAGTTATCACCCAATTTGTGCTCAGTGAGATGAGATACAAAACAGTGGTAACTTGCCTGAGAGTAGACTGCAAAAAGCGGGGAGGAGAAAAAAAGGCCAATTAAAATTGGGCCATTTCAAATTGGGCCAATGCAAACTGGGCCACATTTTTGAGTCGAGCAACACGGGTACCAAGGCAATGTTTTTTCACCAGACTTTCACCTTTTTCCTAAACTTGAGCGCTTTTGCAAATTTAACATTTTGATGCTTTTTTACTTCATTCCTTGTACTACATTCTATATAAAGCCACCTCTTGTGACCGACTTTTGGTGGCGTTGTTTTGAGAGCGAACTTGCTTGATACAGTGAATAAGTGCTACGTCTACATTCCTGCCAGATGTGAGACGCGCCCACTTCGATTTGCTCCCATTAGCTGCTGCTTCCAAGATTGAGTCCTTGCCCTTCAGAATTCCCTGAATTGTTCCCCTTGCGATGCCGAATTTTTTTTGCTAGCTCATGATTGCTTTTCTTCTCAGAAGCTGGCTTTCTTTTCTTCCAATGTTAGAACACGACGCTTTGATGGTTTACCCGGAGTGCTCATTGTACAAGCAAAGAGAAAAGAGATAAAATTCAAAAAACATTTTAGATTTAAATGAGAACAAATGATTGCAAATAATAGAGCAAAAATGGCAACTGGAAAAAGGTCGTGTTCGGATTAAGGGCCGTTATATAGAGGGTTCTTTCATTGCTAGGGATCGGCCTTGGGGGCCGTTATATAGAGGGGCCGTTAAATAGAGGCTTGACTGTAGGTTGAAAAAGCAGCGATGGATACGAGAAATTCAATACGAGGTAATCCGACTCCATTGGCATAATTGGGAGTCAGCTGCTGGATCTGTTTTCCTGAATAAATTGCTCAAAAATGTGGCAAAAATTACGGCTCTATCCCACTATCTGTTCCAAATTTCGCCTTGGTCCCCCCTGTCGTTTTTTTTTGATTATTTTGCTTGGCCCCCCTGTTGTTTTTTAAAAATTTCGTGGTCACATGTTTTTGAAATATTACAATTGACAAACACTACAATATATCTTTTTTGAAATTTACATGAAAACACAGGATACATAATTTAGAATTATTTGATGTTGTGCAACATCACTCTCAGACATCCGAAAAAGCTGACGCAATCGAATTGATCGAAAATCGAGAACTTGGCGCAGTTCTGATTCATCCACAAGAGAATATTTCATAGAAATATAAAAAACAAAAAAAATCAAACAGCTTGAAGTAAAAAATATAACAAGGGGAACAAGGCAAGATACTCAAAAAGACAACAGGGGGATTGAATTACGGGTTGAATGTCCCGAGAATATTTGAACAGCGTTAAAAGTATCAAAACTAAATATTGAGAAAAATATATTCAGGATTGGACTAAAACATGTGACCACGAAATTTTTAAAAAACAACAGTGGGTACCAAGCAAAATAATCAAAAAAAACAGGGGGGACCAAGGCAAAATTTGGAACAGATAGTGGGACAGAGCCCAAGAGCCTGACGAAAAGCATTACCTACTGCGCCATGCAAACACGTCTAAAAATGCACATTTTCGGGCGTTTTGAAAGGCCGCGAAAGCATTTACGGTAGGCTAACCGACAACTCTGTTTACAACTGATGAAAAGTGTTGCCATTATGCCACTCTTCAAAAACCAGCTTAGTCCACGATGATTGGTTTTGTCTGGTTTTTTTTAAATTGGAAATTTTTATAGACCTATAAAAAGTCCGGGCTGTTTTTGCTTCGAGGAGAACTCGAGATGATGACAAGTCGAGACCAGTTCGGAGTCCTGTTCTACTCTGCCCTAATTTCGGTCAATGTCACATCCGGGAGTCTCGCTCAGTCTGTAATAAAATTACTGGTCTACAGAGCTACAGAGTCATATAAATAAAGAGTCTGTGATCATCATCTTTAAGGCACGTTCACAATGGCATCCAGACCCACTCCCGCACCCACACTCGTCACTTTTGACACGTTCAAATTTCATACTGAACACAAGTGTAGGAGTGGGTGTGGGATTTTAGGCCAATGTGAACGAGCCTTTAAAGGACTATGCTCATAGTGGTCTAGTGGTCCACCGCCAATTCAAAATTTGGCCCTATCTCTGAATGGGTACCGATTTTTGAGCTTTTTACCCCCTATTTTTTGCTAAATTTTTGAACAAAATCTCATTTTTTATCGTGAATGGTAGGATATACCTATTCAGAAAAGCAAAAATAGTATGTAAGCAAGTTGTTGAAGTACAAGAAGTCATCGATGTTGAATCGATTTTGCTAAATTTCAGGCAAAATTTAGCAAAAAAAACAAAGGGGACCAAGCCTTAAAATCGGTACCCATTCAGGGATAGGGCCCAAAATTTTTTCCTAATCGTTGGATTTCTGTATGGATTTTTTAACTTGGTTTCTAACAAAACAAGGCCTAGAATTTAATTTTAGGTTTAGTTTTGTTAGTAACCAAGTTAAAAAATTCGAACATAAGATTCATAAGATTGATTAAGAAAATTTTTTGAATTAGCGGGATCCATCAGACCATTGTGAGCATGGTCCTTTAAGGAGGACCAAGCTAATTTTTGAAAATTGGCGGGGGTCCAGCAGACCATTGTGAGCATGGTCCTTTAAGGAGGACCAAGCTAATTTTTGAAAATTGGCGGGGGTCCAGCAGACCATTGTGAGCATGGTCCTTTAAGGAGGACCAAGCTAATTTTTGAAAATTGGCGGGGGTCCAGCAGACCATTGTGAGCATGGTCCTTTAAGGAGGACCAAGCTAATTTTTTAAAATTGGCGAAATGTCGACGCTTTCTGAAGAACCTAACACAGTCGACGCTCTCTATAAGATACACCCCTAAAGTTCGTTCTCGCCTTGGGTCCGACACTTTTTTAACCTGATAAATTCAGACTTAACCAACAGTACCTTAACTACCCACCCCAAGGTCCAGCCTACAATACCCATGGATATGAGCAGACCGTCCAAAACAACTATGAATATACCGCGCAAGGCGGGTATGACGCACAGTGGGTTACTTGTCTTATTTAAATGTGAAAATCATAAATAATTAGTATTTTTGTCGCAAATTCAGACCCAAAGGCTATGCTGCCCATTCTGCAAACCAGGACTACACCAACTATGGTCAACCTCCCCAGAATACTATGAGCAGCCGACCAAAGACAACAACTATGGCTACCAACAACAGAAAGGGGTGGAGTATGAGTATGTCAAGCCCAAGCCAGTCTATGAACTGCACCAGTACGGCCCAACCAAAGTGGCTGTAGAGGACAGCTTTCCAGTCAACTATGTGGTAAGTGGTACACCACCAGGGTGGTTGAATATCGAAAAAAAGGATTCACTTGGAAACAAATGATACTTTTGTCTGACCACAGAATATTTTTTATGTCGGGATTTCAATTCCGTGGCCATAAAAAATAATCTGTGGCTAGAAAAAAAAATACCATCCATTGAAAACATCCATCAAATACTGAAATCTTTAAAAGATTGAGATTCTCACTGTTTTGCTAAAACATTTTAAAAGTTTCCTTTTTTCAGCGTGTACCTATGGATCTCAGCTTTTTAACGAGCTAGCAACTGATTTAATCGGATTTTAAAAAAATTGTATAAAAAGGTCTTTTAGAGAGCAAGTTGTAGACTATTTGTCTATATACCTCATGCCAATCAACTATATATAAACTTTTTTTGTAGAACTTTTTAAAATTAAATTAGGTCAGCTAGTACCTTATTCGGAAGCAGAGATTCGGGGCTACACGTTGTATCAAAAATTAAAAAAGATTATAACATAACTACCAAGAAAATCAAGTTTTGAAATATTTGGGCTCTCAGAATTTTCGACGGTTGAAACGGCCGTGATTTTTGCTGTAGCCTACAAAAAGGCATTTTTCATTATTTTTCATAATGATTAGGGTTGGCAACAGTTAACTCGCCGTTTTGAAAATTTTTGACTTTATTTTTTGTTTTAATGTGTGTTTTTTCACAAAAATTAGAGCATGTGACCCCGCAACTGAAAGCCTATTTCAGTGGCTACACAGTGGTATAAAAATTTCTTAATTTGGCTTACAAAAATGGATCTAATGGATCGAAAACAATTTCGGGTCAGACTACCCGATTTCGGGTACCCGATGCCGAAATCGGGTAGTCTGACCCGAAATTGTTTTCATTAAAAAGATCCATTTTTGTAAGCAAATAAGAAATATACCACTAGCCACTGAAATAGGAAGTCTATGCTCTAATTTTTATACATAAACAAAAAATAAAGTCAAATTTCAAAACGGCGAGTTAACGTTGCCAATAATAAATGGCAAAAATTTAAAAGTAAATAAAACAGCAGGTACTACCGTATGTCCCAAATATTTGGGCGGATTTGAAATGGCTATAACTTTTTTTAAAAGCAAAATTCCGACATTCTGTTTTTCATAATTATTTTTTCTTGATGGGCATTTTGTTTTCTCCATCTAACTGGAAATTTTTTTTTGAAAAAATTTCACTTTTTTGCCTTGGTCCCCCCTGTGGTCGTAATTTTGGTTCATTGGACCAAGGCTTAAGAAGGATTTTGTTGTTTCTCGTTCAAATTGTTGTTAATTTTGTTGGGAGTGATTATGTTCAATAAAATGTTATGGTCCAAGTTGCCTTACCTTTTTGCCTTACTTTGTATTCATGTTTTTGTGCAAAAAAAGATGAAAGTTGCCTCAAAAATCGCCTTAGTCCAATCAACCAAAATTACGACCACAGGGGGGACCAAGGCAAAAAAGTGAAATTTTTTCAAAAAAAAATTTCCAGTTAGATGGAGAAAACAAAAATGCCCATCAAGAAAAAATAATTATGAAAAACAGAATGTCGAAATTTTGCTTTTAAAAAAAGTTATAGCCATTTCAAATCCGCCCAAATATTTGGGACATACGGTACTTTGAATATCACCCCTACAAACCATGTATTGCAGGGTGCCAAGACCGACTATGAGGTGGATCTGACTGACGTTATCTTGCCGTAAGTTTGTTGTATTGTCTGTGAAAACTATGAAAAAAGACTCAACTAAATTAGTTTCAGACTGCCTAGACACAAGCACAAGAAGCACCACTATCCGGCAGCTCCAGTCCAGAAGAACTATGTGGACTACAAGCACAGCAAAGAGGTCTACCCCAACAACTATGAACAACAAGACTATGGCCACCAACAACAACAAGATGGCTATGTCCACCAGGAAGCTGAACCTCAAATGCCTTACCCGGCAGATAAACAGGGAAACCCCGAAGACCACGGTAATTTTGGACCTACAGTCGACGATCGCTATAACGTCCCATTTTGGCTGGTCCTTGAGGGACGTTATAACGAGCGTTGACTGCACTGTATTCTGTCCAATTATTCCCCTCGAAGGCATAATTATTCTCAAGCTGTCTGAAATTTAGGTAGATTGTCCACTAAATTGAGTATACGAATTAAATTTTTATTTTCCAGCGAATTTCGGTTTCGCCGTTTTTTTAACTGTTTCCTTTTGAAAAGAAAATTAAAGAGAAAAAAGCAAGACCAAAATGTTATGTAAAAATAAGAATATTTGCTGAAAAGTTAGAGACTTTTTGTTGCAAAATTCATATGCCGTATTTCTTCTAATAAGCGGGCAGTCTCCGATAAACGGCCACCCCACCAGTTTTGCTGAATATTTACCACAAGGGACAGCAGGCGCCCATCGGCGCCTATATCGTATTTTGAAATTCAAATATAAATCCACTTTTCACTTTGAAAGGGAAAATCTCAATTTTTTCACAACAATTTTCAAATCTAATTGCGAAAGGTCCTCCACCATTGAAAGAGCTTACGAATGAGCATAAACATGCAAATAAAATTATTACACTAAAAAGAGTTTTTCCTTGTGACCAAATGGGCACTCATAAGATTAACCCTGAAAACCACCACTTTCAAGGGGCAAAATCTCAATTTTTTTCACAGCAATCTTCAAATCTGATTGCGAAAGGTCCTCCGCCATTAAAAGAGCTTTCGAATGAGTATAAACATGCAAATAAAATTATTACACTAAAAAAAGTTTTCCTTTGTGACCAAACATGTACTCAAATGCGTTACCCACCCATCCCAAACACTATATAGAGATTTTTGGTTGTTCGTTCACGAATAAATTTTTGGATGCTTCTTATGTTCCCCGCCCCCCGCTAATTTTTAAAAAAAGTGACCGAAAGCATGTTTTAAACTACTTTTTCTGCTTCATACGATACAAGAAACATTTCTAAACGATTTCTAATCCAAAAATTTGGCTTCAGCTTCTCAAAGATAAATGGTCCTTTTAGGTACTTCAGGATTTTATTACAGCAATTTATCGCATCTAGGATTAGGGAAGGGTAGACCAGTGTATGTTAGGACGAACTCAATCATTTTTTAGTACTTTTTTACAGTTAGGGAAACACGTTTGGGTCCGTCCTAACACGCGCTGGGCTGTTATTGCCTAAATGTGAGCGTAAATGTGATAAATAACTGAAATATGATCTTGAAGTACTAGAAGACCATCTGCCCAGGGTGGCCATTTGGAAAAGAGGGCATGCGATCACAAAAAGAGGGCATTTACAAGTAAAACTTTTGAAAAAGAGGGGCATCATGAATATTTCTACTACGCAACACTTAAACTAGTTCAACATGCAAAAAATTGCACAAAAAACGACACTTTCAGAATTTTTTATATTTCACTAGAGCAAAACAATCGGTACATATAACATCAAACCTAACTCATTCAAACCAATCATATTTCTCGCTGGATTTTGCTTTTTTCAGAAGATCTTTCTTAGAGAGGAAGTAGTAAGCACAACAAGTAAAGCATTCCGTTCATGTAGAATTTTTACTCGATTTTGCAATTTTCTGCCCTCTTTTTGTCAAATAAAAAGGGGCGAAAATTTCAAAAAGAGGGCATTTGCCCTTCAAAAAGAGGGCATTATGGCCACCCTGCATCTGTCTCTGAGGAGCAAAAGCCAATTTTGGAAAAAAGTTTAAATTTATATCAGAAACTGTTTAGATATGTTTCTTGTATTGTATTAATCAGAAAAAAAATTAAAGTTTCAAACGTGTTTTCGGGTCACCTTTCAAAAATTAAAGAGGGGCTGAACTCAAGAAGCACTAAATTTTGATCGAAAAAATGAGCGGGCAGTCTCCAATAGTCGGGCAGTCTCTAATAAACGGGCACCCTAGGAGGTGATTGGAAAATAAACGGGCATGCTCGTTTATTAGAAGAAATACGGTACGCCCCAAAAAAGCCGGGAAACTTAAGTTTTTAAAGGGGCATGCAATTAAGGCGGAGACCAGCAATTTATTTCTCTCATGACTGTTTTCTATAAACGTTCTACCTAATCCGACGAAAGTTTTCTGCCTACTTTTTTAAAGTAGGATAAGGCGATAAGTATCAGATTTGACATGATACGAGTGAAAACAAGGACGATTTTTGAATAATTGCTGGTTCCCGCCTTAATTTGCAGTGTAACGCGTTGGTATGCCCCTTTAAAGGCAAATTTGAAAAAGTCGGGAAAATAAATAAAAGAGACTAAAAATTTCAGACGTTCGCTAGGACATTTCAGTCACTGTACTATTAGTATAGCTTGAGTTTTAATTTTTACAGGCGAACTGGCCTACCAAGAAGAACAGAAGCCTGGCTACAGTCACGAAAATCACGGTGATTTTTTTATCAAACAGAAAACACAGGGCTTTTCTTGTGTTTGCTTATTATTGAAAGTACCTTAAAAATGTATCTAATATCAAATTATGGTTTGGTCATCTAGTTTCGGTAAGTCTTCGAGTGAGGAGCTGGTTCACAATGTGGACCCCAAATTTTTGGGGTGACTACAAAGCTTTGTGAATTTGTGAAAAATAATTTCGGGGTCCACATTGTGAACCAGTTCCCTAAGTAAGGGATACCCTATCCATTTAAGACCTAAAATTAGGGCAAGGAACGATTCAATTTTCGGTCAAAACACTGTTGTACCTCACCATCCAACTAAATTTCTAGAAGAAGAACACAGCCCTGACGTGGACATCCCGTCCAACTACGAAGAGCCAAGCCCAGCGTATTCTCCACCTCATCCTGAAGAAAACTACAACCAAGAGCAGGAGGAGAAGCCAGTCTACAACCAGCCATCCCAACCCTCTGGATACACCAGCGATGGGAACGAGCCAGTGCACAACCAGCCAAGTCCACAATCCGGTGAATACAACAAACCAGCAGAGCAGCCAGTGCCAGCCCAACCACCTCAAATCCCATATCCAACAACTACCCCTAGCCCACAGGACCCTGGTGCTCCAACCTCCACCAGCAGTAATTCCGCCACTCCAATCTCCACTGACAGTCCGCTCAGCTCCAAGAACAAGGAGATTGTGACTGGAAACCACAACAACCAGCAGCTGGAGCTCCAACAGCAACACAACCCTGACTTGTTGGAGGAAGAGCACGAGCGAAATCTGCAGTCCGAAAAACCACTCATTCCAGAGCCCCCACCCACTGGTCCTAATGGAATCGTAAGTCTTTTAGTGCTTTTGTTTCCAGCAATTTTTCAGATACCGTAAAACCTCTATGAATATTTTCTTTCCCCAAAATTTACCCAATTTATTTCCAATTTCTTTTGTGCTAAATTTACTTTTATTTTCGTCTACAATCGATTTGTTTCGCTTCTGCGTACTTGCATGCCCACAGAACTGCTTTCAGCTTAATTTTGCTTGCCCGACTACACTTTCTGACCACTAATTTCTAAAAAATGGCACCAAATTTGAAATTTTTTTAATTTTGCGCTTATTTTAGGGTTGGGATAATCACTGGTGATAATTTTTTTGGGAATATTCCCGGTAATATTTCGGAATATTTCCAAAAATGCAGTGATATTCTTGGCTCTCTGTTAGAGCCAAAATTGTTATAAACAAAAATCCTTATAGCCGAAACGGTTACATCTTCAATTTTTTGTGGTAGCTACATGTTCACTTGCTTTAAAAAGATTGTTCTGGCTTTCACTGTTACTTAAATAATCAGTTAAACCTATAGATTCCTTTTGTTACTATCGCAAAAAAATTAACGATATAACCGTTTTGGCTATACAGTCAAGTCTCGATTTAACGAACCCCTCGGGACCGCAAATAATGTTCGTTAAATCGAGAATTTCGTTAAATCGAAAGCTTATTTTAGTCATTTTATTTAATCGCTGGCCAAATAGGCACCGAAAAAAGGTTTGTTAAATCGAGATGTTCGTTAAATCGAGACTTGACTGTAAAGCTTTTGACTACAACAATTTGGCTATAACAGGGGAGAGCCATATTCTTCTTCGAAAAAAATGGGAAAATACAAGAAGGTTTAAATTCAAATCTTCGTTGTCTCGAGAGGAATTCAAAATTTATTAGAGAGTTTTTGTTTTAATTTTTAAATTGTTTTAAGAGTTGTTTTCCAAGCAAATAAACTATGCTGAGCAAGAATTCGGTGTCAGAAGCAGTGTTTGCAAAACTCATACTCATAGTCATACTCATAGTCATACTCATAGTCATACTCATAGTCATACTCATACTCATAGTCATAGTCATAGTAATTATGAGTTTAGCTAAACTCATAGTTGAGAAAGGAGTCATATCTCAGCAATCAATTATCATTTTGTAAATTTGAAAAGTGCATCGGATTCCTCACAAAAAGTTGGTAGACAAATGTGTGGACAGATTTGAAATTTAGAGTCAAAAATTTTAAAATATCGACAACTATGAGGATAAAACAACTATGAGTTTAGCTATGAGCCTCACACCTCATAGCTACTGACTCAGAAGCAGCGGTTTGCCTAAAAAAACATTTTTGGTCAAAAGATGCTTTGAAAAATCGTTACAAAATTAAATAGATTATCACCGATTTTTGACGGGCGGTGATATTCTCCGCTGATTTTGGGAATATTCCAGGAATATCCCCAGGAATATTGCCATCACCGCACCCTGGTTTATTTTAATTTTTTGTATTATCGTGTATCCCAGGATCTCACCTTTCCAAAGCGATATCAAACTTTGCTAAATGAATTCAGAAATGTAGAGATTTAAGGGGTCTTGAAAAAATTTATGTTTTTTGAAAAACATCTTAAAGGGACATGCTCGGAATATTTTGAAAGGCGGGTACCAGGTCAATTCAAAAAGGAATTATTTTAAAATGCAAATTTGTTCAGTACTCCTTTGTAATAAGTATTGAAAACCATTCGACCAGTGTGGTCATTTTTTAAGTAAAAAAAACTGATGCTTTCATTTGTTTTGCGTTGCTTTTCACTATATTGCAGTTCCTCATATGCATATTATATGTCAAAAAGGACGGCCTATATCTCCTCTTTTGAATGAGTGTAAGTTTTGCTGTTATTAAATAAAAATAATGCAAATAAATAAAAAAAATTAAATTCGGTGGCTCAGGGGTAAGCGTTGGTGTTATGTGAAAGTCGGTCGTCGGTTCGACTCCGACTGGGTGCATTACTTTTCTTCGAATTTCACAAAATTGCGTCATTTTAATTCTCGTTCGAATTTCACTAGTACCCACCTTTTAAAATATTCCCATCGGCGACGAGCATGCCCCTTTGATCTCGTAAAAGCCCAAGTGCACCTCCCCCTGCACTTGGTATACTGTCCTTTGATCTCTACTTTTGGATACAGTCAACCATCGATTTAACGACACCCCGAAAAGTTCGTTACCATCTCGGGTCCGACACTTTTTTTAGATCGATTTTTGAAGCCTTTTGCCAGTTGTCTTTGGTCAATTCAATCCGAAACATTGCAAGGATTCTGATTTTGCCGATCGTTTTTGTAAATGACAATAGTCATGCCGAAAAGACCCGCGGGTACTCGATTTAACGACACCTTTTTTTTTTAAAATAGGGTGTCGTTAAATCAGTACACCCTACAGCAAAGCTGTTTTCATTTACAAAAACAATCGGCAAGAGCAGAATCCTTGCTGACTCAAAGACAACTCAAAAAACTTCATAAATCGAGCTAAAGTATCGGACAGAGATGTGCAACTTTAAGTGTCGTTAAATCGAGGTTTCGTATGAAATTATGGGAAGGAGAAAGATCCTTCCCGAAATTATGCAATGGAGTTTCATAGCTCGACCGAAAGCTGAAATTGTGCGCCACACAATAATGCAAATAAATAAAAATAAAAATTAACAGAAAAATTAAAAAACAACTGCAAATTAGGGACATTTTTCAGAAATTAGAGGGCCGAATAAAATATCACCCTTAATTTGCGGCTGAATTTTTTCTTTCTTTTTTGCTTGGCAATTTTTGTAAGTTTTACGGCATTTTTGCAGTTTGTGAATTTTGTGAAGTTTGGGTAGGGGAATTAATACAGGATATACGGTATCTGGATTACGAGGGACAATATTTAGGTGCTTTGCGAGGAAAAGATAGCCATTGAGCAGTGCAGTGCCTTCTTCACTTGCAAACACGCTAATGGAGGCACCAGCATTGGATCTTGCTGGCAGAAAGGGGTTGGAACCGTCTTTGATGGAACTACTCAAAGGTTTGTGAATTCTCATGCAGCCTATAAAAAATGTCAGCCTATTTAGTTGCTTGAAACCAGAGGCCTTGCCGGAGTGTAACAGAGGCTAGTTAATTTCAGCAAATTTTTAAATGATAGTTTTAAGCGAAATTCACCAGCTTCGAGTCCAGACTAACTGATAGATGGGGGTCTAACTAAAATTCACCCTCAAAAGTCTGAATCTCACCACTAAATTACTTAATTTCACCAGTAAATTAGCCTTATGTATTATGTAGCCCTAAAGGGCAGTTTTTTATATTGGTCACCCTGCTGTTTTTTCAGCAAAAGTTAAAAGAAAATAAAATTTACTGGTGAAATTCAGACTTTTGAAGGCGCGATTCAATTCGAGCCAAAGATGGAACCCCTAATTCATAAAAGTGCTTAAAAGCATAGTGTATTACTTGTGGTTGACGCCCAGCCAGTGAGATACTCTACAATTTGGGCGGTGCATTCTAACTCTCGTTACTCCTCGGGCCGAATTGAGGTAACAGATTAACGGGGAAGGGGGTTTATGACGAATTAGCGGAGGTAGTATGGACCGAATCTCTACTGTTTCAATCCCTACTTTATCAAATAAAAATGAAAATTTGATCTACAAAAATCAAAGCGAGTCAAATAACTGAAGTTAGACGGAATTCGACTTTTCTCTGCTTTAGACAACTTCTGCGCGGGAGGTGTGCGTGGATGGAAGTTGATGGATGCAAAGAAGTGCACCAAGAAAGCCTTCTTCTGTGACAATGAGGCCGAGGACCATACATGCGGTCAGTTTAGCTATTTCATAAAGTGGCTACAATTTATTTTGTACTCTATTTTTGTAAAAATAGAGTACAACTTCAGGTTAAATATTTATTTTGGTCTTTTTTATTGCAAAGAAGGCTCTGCTGCGCGAAGCTGTGTAATTTTTCCCCGATTTTTTCAATTTTGCTTTCCGTTTGCAATTGAATCAGTTTTGCTCAAAAAAAATGTCGCCGAAAAACTTATTATTCTTCAAAAACTCAGATGAAATTTTAAGAATCCGCCCAAGAATCCTAAATCGAATTTGAGTGCGCATGGTTGGGCGGATCTCAATTTTCTAAACAACATCAACTTTATCAATAGCTTATTTTGTAGCCCTGAATCTTAGCTACGTGATGGTACCAACAGAATAATTTTTTAAAAATTAAAAAAAAGTTATGGCCGTTTCCGTGTGACAAATCTGATTTAGCATCCGCAAACAGCCTCCTCATTGTGTTTTCGCCTTAAAACAGGGAACGTAACTGTACTTTTTAAAAATATTTGTACTTTTTCGGGCATTTTCAGTAAAGCGGATTTCAGTAAGTCATTTGATAGCTTGTTAGAAAGCTGAGATCCAGGTCTACACACTGGTATGAAAATTTAATAATGATTATATTATTGGGTTGGTGCATAATTAACGTCGTTTTTTTTTATTTGAAATCAGTAATCAGAGATTGTGGCCGATATTAAAGCGTTGATTACGTCAAAAAATGCTCACTTCTTCGCTCGCGGAATTGATCGGCTACCGAGCAAATGGGAAGCTGTTATTGATGTAGAGGGTGAATATGCTCCAGAATAATATCCAGAAATGTTATAGGCGGACTTGTATTTGGGTTGTTGTTGAATAGTGTGCAAATAAAAAAACCGACGTTAATTATGCACCAACCCAATAAAATAAATCAGAAAATGCAATTTTTAAAACGGACAAGTATTAAATGTGCTTTGTTCTGGCTGAAAAGTGCCTTGTTTTTTGAGTTTTAGTCAGAGAGGCAAGTATCTAAACAATTTTTTCAAATTGATAACATCATCAGGTAGCCCTGCGATTCTAGTTTCTAACAATGTATCATTTGTTGCAACATCTTTGCAAAATGTAGCACAAAAAGGTAAAAGTATGAATCAATTTATTCTTCAGACTTGCTTCATACTTTTCCTTTTTGTGCTACATTTCAAAGATGTTTCACAATAAATGTTAGTGAAAAAGCTGACCTGATGTTCTGAAAAATGTTTAGATACTGCTCTCTGCAAACTCAACAAGGCATTTTTCAGCCAAAGCAAGGCAGATATAAGATTTATCCTTTTCAAAACTTTAAAACTATGGTAGGTCAGCTTACGTTAGTACGGACTTTAATTTTTTTTTGCTTTTTCATAGTTTGGAAAATACTTTTGAGTCTGTCTTGACTTACGCGGGCCTATTCTGCATAAAAAAGTCAAAAAATGAAAAAACCCGTTTGTTATACAGGGTGTTTCAAATTTTTCTGACACTTTTAAGCGGTCATAACTTTTTTTAAATGCCGTTTTTTGAATTTCTGTGAACGCAGATCGATTCAGTTTTTGATGACAATTTTTTGGTACATAAGGTCAAAACCACGATTTTTGCTTGCTCCCCCTGTTGTTTGGCTCCTGGTCTGTAGTTGGCCTTTGGATTAGTAAGGCCAAAACAACAGGTGGGACCAAGCGAAAATCGTGTTTTTTTTACATTATATACCAAAAAAATCTTTATCAAAAACTGAGTCGATCTGCGTTCACAGAAATTCGAAAACGGCCTTAAACAAAAGTTATGGCCGCTTAAAACACCCTGTATTACAATATAAACAGTGTTTTAACTTTTTCAGATCAAATGATGGTGATTGACCCAACCGACCCCAGCAGTTGTGTTCGTGAAAACACTGTGCCAGACTGCACTCCCTTCCTTTCTCAAGCAAAAGCAACTGATTGATTTTATAGGTGTCCTAATGGTCGATGAGCATAATAAATTTGTAATTGAGCATTTCTTTAAACCAATAAATGTTGTTAAAATATATCGTATTTGATGTAGTAAGTCACCGTGTAGCTTATTTTTCGACCCTTCGAAAATCGAACGATTTTTAGATCAATTTCGAGATTTTCGGATGCTCAACAAAAATCTAGAAAGCGGAATTGGCTGAGTTTGCGGGAGCTCTGAGTCGGTTAAAATAGGTTTAGCGCTAATAATATCTCAAATTGGTAATTGAAGTTGCTACAGTCGAACCTAGATAACCCGGCACTCAGATAACCACGCACTTCCAATAACACGGCACCTTCGTCCAACTGAATTTGGTTATCCAGAAAATACATACAGCGAACTGACATTCCAATAACCCGGCAACTCGATAACCCGGCACATTATGGACAGTCTCTAGGAGTGCCGGGTGACTATATCATAACTTTCGGTAAATTAAAAAGGCAAAATGGAAAAAGTAAAAACGTATATAAAAAGTAGTATAGGCCCCCAGCATAGTCGTTGACCACTAGGGGACAACTTTTGGCCGGAGTATATTATAGCAAGTCCTCCCAAAAAGGGATTTTAACTGCTTTTTGTGTGTTTTAGGGCTTGAAACGTGTACAAAACATGTTTTTAGGTGGGTGACGGCACTTTTGAAAAAAAAATTTTTTGACTAAATTTTGACTTTTTGCCTTGGGGGACCAAGGTAAACCACCTGGAGAGCGTGCCTGGACACCTGGTTTTGTTCATTTTACCTTGTTTTCTCACTGGACTAGGAAAAAAAGTCTCTTTATGCATTCATTGTCAACAGTCTTCTCGGATTCATCTCTAAGGTAAGTGAGTGTGCGCATCTCTAACTCTCAAGCTCCCTACGCCACCTCCGAGGGCGTAGGGGGCTTGGAGGCTTGGAGTTGAGATGCGCACACACCCATACCTCAGACACAAATCACTAGGAAGTGACTCTGGATGCATAAAAATAGTATGCAAACCAGAGTTTATTTATGCGGTAGGTCCCAGTATTCAAAATTATGTTCAAACGTATCACACTCAAACATATCTCAACGTCAAACATATCATGCTTTCATACGTATAACATCACCGCAAATTACATAAAGGCGAATAAGATTTAGCATCTTTGGAGCTTCTGAACAATTAAAAAGTTCAAAATAAAAAAAACCCTAGAGTAAAAAATTTGCCTTGGTCCCCCAAGGTAAAAAGTCAAAATTTGGCCAAAAAAATATTTTTCCAAAAAGTGCCGTCCCCCACCTAAAAACATGTTTTGTACACGTTTCAAGCCCTAAAACACACAAAAAGGCAGTTAAAACCCATTTTCGGGAGGACTTGCTATAATTTACTTTAGCCCAACTTTTTAAAAAGTCATCTTTTCTGGCTTTTTTTTAAATATGATTTATGCTTTTTTGTATGCTTTTTTGGTATATAATGTAAAAAAAACACGATTTTCGCTTGGTCCCACCTGTTGTTTTGGCCTTACTAATCCAAAGGCCACCTACAGACCAGGAGCCAAACAACAGGGGGAGCAAGCAAAAATCGTATATATACCAAAAAAATATACCAAAAAAATCTTCATCAAAAACTGAGTCGGTCTGCGTTCACAGAAATGAATGAATCTTCATCAAAAACGGCCTTAAAAAAAAGTTATGTCCGCTTAAAAGTGTCAGAAAATTTTGAAACACCCTGTATATGACAGATGCATATATGCAGGCAATAATTTTTTGTTGTCCCAAATTTTCTTTTATCTCAAATTTTGCACCAAAAAATATTTGGGACAAAAAAGACAAACATTTTTCTTGTCCCCAAAACACAGATTTTCAAAATTCAAATTTCCTTGTATTAGGGGTTTTGACTCAAAAAAAAGCCACAAAAAGATGACTTTTTAAAAATTTTACCTTTAGGGGGTCAACCACTATTCTTATAGCCATTTGCTCAGCTTTCTGTCAGTACCATGTGCTCGAAAAACAGATTTGCAAAATGTTTTCTCTAGGTTCATATTTAGGTCCTCAAAGTCAGGATGTAGGCTTATTAGAGCATGTAATACGGTAACTCCAAAGTGTAACTCCAAAAATTTGCAACTACAGAATATTGTAGCCCCGAAAAACTCGATTCTAAAAATTACCTGTTCCAGACTGATGTCAATTTTAAAACAGCCAACTCCAAAATAATCAACTCCGAAAAACGTCAACTCCAAACTAACCAACTCCAAATAACGCCAATTCCAAAGATTCCTACTCCAGAGAAAATCTACTCCGAAAAGTCAATTCCAACAAATTTATAGTCCAAAAATTTGGACTCCAATTGCACACCTATTTCCATATGTCCCTTTTTCAATTGATCTATTTTTCTTCTCTTTCCTTTAATAAAATTTTGAAGTTAATTAAATACTGGAGTTGGTTCTATTGGAATAAGAAAAGATGGAGTAGGTATCTTCTGGAGTAAAAATCTCTTGCAGTAGGAATTTTCTGGAGTAGTCGGTAATAGAGTAGAAGGTTAGCCTTTATTCTGTTAGGTATATCAAATTATCAAAAAAGTTCATTTTGGGTTCGTGTTATCTAAAACCCATTTTCGAAAAATTCTCGGATTAAAAGAAGGTTTTTAAATTTTTAGGTGGGGTCTCACAAAGTATAGTGTATACCGTATTTCCTCTAATAAGCGGGCAGTCTCCAACAGTCGGGCAGTCTCTAATAAACGGGCACCCTAGGAGGTGATTGGAAAATAAACGGGCATGCTCGCTTATTAGAAGAAATACGGTAGCTGCTCTCTTTACAATAGTGACATTCTAAAAAACGTCATTCTGAACAAGGTTGATCTTAACCAATTCAGTGACTTACGTACTCTAACCTATCCTACTGGGTAGGCACTACAAGTAATACCACAATAGCATGTCTGAATAGTTTAATATCGGTAATTAAAATAAAGTCGAACCTCCCAGTACAGTTACTAACCACTTAAAATTTCGTTTCCACCTAGGATAGGTGGAAATTTTTGGAGTAAAAATTTGTTGGTTTCGATGATTCCGAGTGGGTTATCTACGGGTTGGCGTTTTTCGGAGCTGATTTTTTTGGAATAGGCCGTTTTTAAATTGACATCAGTCTGGAACAGGCGATTTTCGGAATCCAGTTTTTGGAACTAAAACAAACTCGAGTTACAAACTTTTGGAGTTACCGTATTTCCACTAATAGGCTTACGTGCTCTAATAAGCCTACATCCTCGACTTTGAGGATCTATATCTCAGCCGAGAGAAAATATTTTCCAAATTTGTTTTTCGCTGACATGGTACTAACAGAAGTTGTAATAGTATTGTAATTCGCTATTGTGATTCGCTATCATAGTTTAAATATCGCAATGATTTCGGTTATGCTCCTTCAAAATATCACAATAAAAACTAAAAAACTGCAGCTTTATGTTTAAAAGTTAAACATCAAACGTGAATGGAAAATTAAGTGTGCCCAAATTGGATTTGCCCAAACTACGGTGCTCAAGTGAAAGCTGCCAAAATGAGTGGTGACCCGGTCACAACACAACCAAAACCATCTACACTGTTTATTATGTTATTTACACATTACTTATACAACCAGTAAAGAAACAAAACAATTGACACAGAGATTAGAGAAATCCGAATGGCAGCCCAAAATCGTATTCATTGACAACTTGCTCGATTATTGGATGACGTTCAATTCGGCCCACTGCAAGCGCTGATCGACTGGATACCATTTCAGGGAGAGCACTGAAAACTTTTCCTAACTACAATTTAAATATAGCATCATCCACAAACCTCCAGGTATTGTTTCTCCATTCGAATGATTCACACAAGTTAGTCGTAGAAGAGTCACTGTAGCCCCCACACACAATCACATTAGAACCCATGGTCGCTATTCCGAAATTCGACCTAAACTAACATTCGGAGATTTTAAAAGTTTAACTTGAAGAGTTGCCTTTTGAGATGCATGCTCGCCAGTGGATGCCAGAGACCCTCTGAATTGTGAAAAGAAAGTTATCACACAATCCTAGTAAAATTCCACCTCGCGGATCGTAAAACTCTGCTTCTTTTAACCGATCTTCACCTAAAAATAACACATTGAAACTAATCAAAGTGAGAAAATAACAAGTTAACCTGTGTATCCGCCCACTACCATCAAAGCCGCTCCGATGGAAACTCCTTTCACGCCACTTCTACTATGTCTCATCTTGCGACTTAGTGGAAACCAGGAGTTATGCGACGGATCATAGCATTCAACGGAACTGTGGCAAAAGAGGCCATCGAATCCACCAATTGCGTAGCTCCTTCCATCCACATGCACGCAGTCTCCATCGCTTCTAATAATCAAATGTTGCAAATCGCACATTTAAAAAAACAATGAAAAGAAACCGAATAGAGTTCATAGGGGCAACGACGTTCCACTGATTTTGACTGATATCCAAAACTTCTGCAGATCTTAGCCGAACTGTGTTGTCGAAGCCGCCAACTGCTATGATATGATTGCTATCGAGAAAAGCACTGCCAACGTAACCTTAAAATTCATTGTAGGAGAAAAGTAAAGTGAGGTCGAAAACCTTACATCTGCGTTCATGCATCGGAGAAACTTCTGACCATTCCTGAAAATTGGATATATTTATAAGCAAATAATAATAGACACGCAAGCACCATTGTGTTGAAGTTCAGCCTGTTGATCGAATTATGGTAGCGATTACCATCATATCCCCCAAGAACGTACAAATCAGTTCCATTGACGGCCACTCCATGATAAGCACGATTTTTCACCAGACTTCCGACCATAGAACTGGGTTGCACAGGTATCCAGCAGCAACGATTGGGTTCATAGATATCAAGGAAATTCATCGGTCCAGCTGATCCCCATCCACCCATCGCCATCAATATGCTTTGCGGAATCCTCGGTCTTCCGAAAAAACCTGCACCCAAGCGTTTAGAAACTCCATTCTCCGAATCACGAAGAGCTTGTTCCAATTCCCTTACGTCAACAGAGCTATCAAAACGTTCAATATGCTAGAAACGGTCAATGATCAAATGAATTGAACACATTTAAAAAACCTGCAGCCAATCCCAGACAAGTGGACATTCTTCTTCCGGCTTGATGTTCAACTTCGGCTCTTTCAAGAGTGAAATTAGTTGACAGGCTTCTAGCTCGAAGTACTTCTTACTTTTCACGAGCAAATCAAAATCGACTATGATCATTTCCCACAGAAGTTCCGCAAGAGGAGCATGTCGAATTTCTTAAAAAATAATCGAAAAGTTAGTTCGAAAAATATGGGCAGGGTACCTGCTTGACGATAAGTAGCAAGCAACGAACAGACAGTAACCTTCTGACATATTACCATGGAGACTGCATCAAGAACGAGTTTGATTTGGAGAAAACTTGCCACATCAAGAATCTAAAATTAGTGACATAAAAATATTTTCTCAATGACCCCTTACAGAACAAGCTGTAAGCAGACTCATCCAACTGAGTGCACTTGTATCAGAAGAATCAGCTTTCGTAATGCTTTCCAGAAGAAGGAGAGTTGCAAGCAGAGGTCTGTACATCAGCAGAGGCAAAAAAATCCGTCGACTACTCGCTTCAACGTATCTCACTTGACTGGAACCGAAGAAAATAGAGCGGATGAACTGACAGTGCTGGGCCAAATGAGTGACATTAAAACCAATCTGCAAATGATAGATCGTTGACGTCAACGACAAATTAAAATTAGCAGAGAAGCTCAAAATTTACCTTACAACCTTCCATGGATTCCATCAAAGCATCTTGGTGATCAAATGAGAAAGACTCCGGAATTCCGACGGCTTCTTGAATTTTTTTTAAAGTAAAAACTTTGATTACAATATTACCTTCTCCACCACAAGAGACATCTGAAAATAAAATTATGGTTAAATACCAAAACAAATATTGATATTACGCAAGCGATTGTCGCATCCAGAATTCATCACCCACATCTGTGTACGCTATGGAGTCTTCAAGCTCAGCCAAATATTCGATTTCCACAAGTTGGTAATTAGTGAGGCCTCATCTTCAAGCACGACATAAATATTTCTTTGATCAGCGGTCTCAACTTGCTAAAAGCAGAAATTTTCAGTATCATATAACATTAAATTTACTAGAAACCAACATTTTCAGAAGGGAGCATTTCAGATGAGGCAAGAGTTATAGAAAGAAAACTGATCAACCGGTCGATAGAAAAATGTCTGAATGACTCAAACGAACGGAAGAGACTGATTCCATCAAATTCCGTCAAAATTGTCCAGAAATGGAACAGTTTTCAAGCAAAACTACACCGTAGAAATTAGTTAGAGATTTGTTGAACAGC